>BPLR01020731.1:0-48147 GCA_021605095.1 Caerostris extrusa
CGCCATATTGCTAGCTAGAGAAATTCTTGAATGCTTCACCTTTTGAACAAACGAAAATAATATCAATGGATATAACGATTAGACAAATTTTTAGTAAAAAGAAAGATCAATATTTAATTTTAAATTTATCAATGCCCTTACATATAATTCAAACTACAATGCAATTAAAATTAAATTAATCGTAAACGTCAACCTTATTAAAATAAAATCGTATTCTTTTCACTTTCAATAAATTTTATAATGTTTTATTAAAATAATTTGATATATTTTAAACGTAATGGAATTATCAATTAATTATTCAACTAATTATAAACTCATTAATGGGGTGTCGATAATATTTTCAAAAAAAAAGTTCATTATTTATTTTTTAAGTTCCTTGGAGATCAAAATGAAAATTTAGAATTATATATAAAAATCTTAATTTTAATGAAAGATAGAAATTAATTTCTATCAATAAAAATTACAATTTCTTAATAGTTCACAAAAATAAAAGAAATACAGTAGACAGGTTTAAAAAGCAAGTGGTTGTTCTTTTTGTTTATTTATTCATTCTTAGAAAACAAAACCAACACGTAAGATTTTTGTTTGAACAGCAACTGCTTCAAATCAATAAAAAAATATTATATAATTTTTTCCATTAATAAAAATAAACACCTAATAGCGTAAAATAGAAATTTAAAAATACGACTTTTACAGAGTGACAAATTGATCTTAAAATTATGATTTTTTTTTGTACATAAATTTATTTCAGTGAGTTTTTTTTCCTTGAGAGCATATTGCAGTAGAAAAATAAATCTCATCCAACAAGATACTTAATTATGTAAAAATAAAGCAACAATTTATTTTAATATTCAATTTATGTTCTATATATATGTTAAATTTTTCATGCCCAAAAGACAAAGTTAATATATCAAATCCAAACAGCAGCGGTTTTCTCACCTAAGCAAATATCAAATTTTATTAATAAATTGCATATGTGTCTCAATTTAATATTCATAAGGGGAGCTGGAAGATAAATTAGGTCATCTTCCCAAATAAGGCATTAATTTTTACCAACATCTTTAATAAATGATGATCTCGCATAATTTGATTTTCATAAAGAAGTAATGAACCCGCGTGATTTACTCTGGTATGCTCAGAATAAACCTGATGGGGCTGTTACATTTATTTTTAATAAAAATCCGGAAGTATTATTCTAGAGGAACTTCAAAGTGATATTAAGATAGGACGCTTTTTTGAAGAAATCTATACCAGCTGTATCAGTTCTTAGACATATTACTCAAGAGATTATCCAACGTCTTTAACATTTTTAAATGTTATTTGAAATATAACAGAAAATCTCAAAGACATGCATCTAGTAATATTTAAAATGTTTCTTTTTAATTGTTGTCAAATTTTCGCTTAATTACCTTAATACTAGTCTTTTTAACTTAAATTTTTTTAATAGATTTTGTTGGCATCTGTACTTTTCAAGGCATATTAGAGTGGAGCATTAATATACCTTCTATTGTAATGAATTTTATATTCTTCAATTTTATATTCTTTTCAATGAATTTCATATTCTTCAATGAATTTTATATTCTTCAATGAATTTATATTCTTCACTGAATTTTTATATTCCTTCAATGAATTTTATATATTCTTATATTCCACTGAATCTTGTATTCGCCACTGAATCTGTATTCGCCTACTGAATCTTGAATTCTCCACTGAATCTTGTATTCTCCACTGAATCTTGTATTCGCCACTGAATCTTGTATTCTCCACTGAATCTTGTATTCTCCACTGAATCTTGTATTCTCCCTGAATCTTGTATTCGCCACTGAATCTATATTCTCCACTGAATCTTGTATTCTCCCCGAATCTTGAATTCTCCCCTGAATCTTGTATTCGCCACTGAATCTTTGTATTCTCCACTCGAATCTTTGTATTCTCCACTGAATCTTGTATTCTCCACTGAATCTTGTATTCTCCACTGACTCTTGTATTTCCACTGAATCTTTGTGTATTCTCCACTGAATCTTGTGTATTCACTGAATCTTGTATTCGCCACTGAATCTTGTATTCGCCACTGAATCTTCGTATTCTCCTCGCTGAATCTTGTATTAATAACCCTGACACTTCGGAAAAGCTAAATATCATAAGAGCTCTTTGTGTTAATATTTAATTAATTCTTGGGTTTTTAGCACTAGACGTAATCACTTTATGACAATCAAAATAGAATGGTGTTTTAAAATGGGGGCATTTTGGTTTGAGGTCATTTGCAACCAAATGGTAATATACTGTCAAATTTACTATAAGGCCCTCTATGGCTGCACACATATTTGGATACCACAATTTGAGAATAAATAAAGCTGAATCACAGCTTATGTTTAAATCTTTTATTTAAAATTAATTGTTATTAGTTTATAATTGCAATTATTATATTTTATTTTTAAAAATAATAAATGCACTTAAATTAGCCACATAAAAATAGAAGAAAACCATAAATTAACCATTCAATATTCATACTTGATGCATATTTGTTTCTATTATATACGTTTGTACAGTTTCAATGTTAATACTGCCTTTTATTATCTTGTAAGTATAATAACGAAGCCTAGTATTAACATTCTTGTAAGTAATAAAATAAATTAAGTGCTTCCAAGGAAAATCTTTTTAATCAAACGTAATCATGTCATCGACAAGATGTTGCACAATTTTTTTTTTGTCTACCTTTTATAATTAACCTTAATTCATTCACGAGATAATGTTATTAAATTGATTCTTCGTAGCAGTACCTTTTAACTAGAGAAAAAAGCGACTAGATAAAGACTAGATTAAAACATAGAATTTTCCAAACGCACTCAAAGATCTGAAGCTTTTATTTCAACTTTTGTTCACAAATCTGACAAAAGATTAAAAAAAGAGATCTAATAATGGAGGGGAAAGTTTGTAAAATATAAAAGGCATTTATTGAGGAAGAAATATGAACAATAGATTTAAAAATACTTTTTCTTGATTTTACACCGTAATCCAGCAAACAATTCTGGGTTTTTTTACATATTCAATACCACTGAAGATAATTTATTTAATGAATATGATGAATGTGGATGGATGGCGATAAATTAATATAATCTGTATATAATATATAAATAAATATCTGCGTTATATAATCTGGAGGAAATTACTTGGATTCAAAAACTAATTATTGTACAAAAATATTACACTCACATATTCTTGATTTTTAAAAGTGCTTTTGCTGAAAATTTACATCATCTTCAAAAAAAATAATCGTAGAATATAATAAAAAAATGTTTTATTTATATTATTTATATATATACATAAATCTTGAAATCTTAAAAATCTTAAAACATAGTGAAAAAATCGATTGAATAAAAAAAAAAAAATCAAGATGTCTCAATTGGATACATTTTTAAGTTATGTTATTGTTACTTATCTCACTTTATAGACAACAACTTCTAGACCAAGTCCAAGAATCCATGTGGTCTCATGGAAGGAGAGAAAAGAGAGAAGGGCATCTTCTGTTGTGATGAAGCACGCATAGGTAGAAGTCTGACTTGGCTCAGTGACACTGACATTTTACGGGATAAGGTTGTCAGCCCCACTCCCCAACATATTAGATCAGGACCTACACTTAAAAATGGATCCCGAACCACTATTAACATCCATGGCAAGGCCAGGACACGAACCCAAAACATGTGGCACCGAGCGCCAAAGTGCTATTCACTCGGCTGTCAGTCCTCGTGAATTATAAAAATCATTTATAAATCATTACCACAGAAACACACACAGAAAACTGAGACACAATTAAAATTAATTACTGTTGACATTGTGGTCAATTGCTTGCTACAGTTGACTACACCATTTACACCTAATTATAGTATGTATATTAGTGTGCATAACTTCTTGCTTATGTGAGCGGATTTTTCCAACAATTGCTTGTAAATCTGTTCGCTAAGAAATTGCTCTAGCATTAAGCCTATTCGCTAAGACATTGACCAACGTTAATACATTGTTGTTTTGTTAAGATAGCCAAGATGCTATTAATTGCTTGTTTGCCAACAGCAAACAAGCAATTGGCAATGTCTTGGCTATCAATCAGTTCTTTGTGTGTTGACCAGGCAAATGTTGCAATAAACAGGTGAGACACATACGATTTTTTTAATTTACTTAACTACTCTTCTTTTTTTTTATGATTTCACCTTCCCCCATATTGTCATTAACCCTCTCCAAATGATCTTGAGCATACAATCATTTTCTTTTGATTTGACCCTACCATCATTTATTATAATTAGTATATTAAATCATATTATAATTTTTTTCAAATCTCCTTTATTACACGTCATTGTATTGCATTGCAAACATCCTAAACCGCATTGAGGTTTCGTGTTGTCACAGATCTTTCATACATATTCATGTCACCATTTGGCAAATTAAAAATAAAAAACTATCTCCGCGCAAGATTAATTTAAAAGCACAAAAGCAAAAAAAAATAAATGCAACGTGCGCAAAATGTAAAAACGTCTTATTTTTGCTCGCTTATCAAAATGCAAATTGCAGCAAAATGTGGACAAGGCAGTTCCTCACGCTCTTTCACAATGGCGTGACAGACACAGACATTCCCTGACGAAGATGACGTTTGTTAAAATTTGCATGAAACCTATTCTTCCGAATTGTCCACGGTGCATTCGTTTGCTAATTGAAGGCACGCAAGACACCCGAAACAAATTTTTCTGCCAGACAAAAAAAAAAAAATTATGCTAAGGCAGTCGTAGAATAAGTTATTCACCTAATGGTTCTACGAATACCGCTCAAAAATTTACTTTGTGAAAATTTTTCCCTAAAAGTAATCCATAAGTTGAATTACCGCGGGGTTTTGCAATAACGTTCATGTAGTTTTTAATGTTTAATAAAGCTGTGCTTAGTAAAGCTTTTAATGTAACGCAATGTCTGAGCTTTGCAAATAAATTAGTTTACAACAAAGGTTGCGAGATGCTATCGTTTCGCAAAATGTCCCCACAGTCAACGAAGGTAAAAAAATATGTGTAGTTCAGAATAATTGGAATAGCATTTTTCAAAACCATCCAGAAAAGTATATTTGGCATTTTAATAAAAGATCTTCCAGTTATAAGCAAAAATGCACACTTTAAAAGATTATTCTGAGTAGTTATATAGTTGGAATGTTGAGATTTATTTAACAAAAGCAGATCGTGCAAAAGTCCAAACAGGTTCGGCCCGATTGGTTAAGGAAATTTACTACAGATAAAAAAATGTTTTTGACTAAATTATCCTAAAGACGTCACTTGTTTGCACCCACAGATAATGTGAATTAAGAAAATCAGTTTTTCAATTACAGTAATGGCAATTATTTTATTAAGACGAATTATATTTCAAGCTTTCCATCTTCAAAGCAATTTTAACTATTAACATCATTTTGAATAATATTTTCTAGTACACAATCCAAAAATTTACATCACATTCACTGTCTCGGCATCTTATTTCGAACGTACTGCCTGTTGGCCGAGTGGCTTAGCACTCTGGCGTTCGATACCACAGGCTTCGGATTCGAGTCCCGGCAGTGCCATGGATGTTTGTAGTGGTTCGGAGTCCTCTTTAAACCATAGGTCCCGGTCTAAGAGGATCGTAGAGCGTTGAGGGGTAGTGTTTCTCAGCGTAGCTTATCTTCAATCTACACGCCCCTCCTGGGTAGTACTAAATGAGTAACGTCGGTGCAGCGCTTTGCGTTAATTCATAAAAAAGACAACTTTAAGTGCATTAAAAAAATTTCGAGCGTTCTTCGAACCATATAAAATAACTGTTTTGGTATTTTGAATAATTAATTATGAACTTGATATACTAAATTCCTTTTATACAACTAATAGATGTTAATAAACTGCAGTTGACTAGATTTGTTATAATCGTTTATTATTTTTCGTTCTCAATTAATTGTTAAAAAGATGAATTACAATTGAACATTTAAAAGTAATATGTCTGAATAAACTCTTAAATATTCAAAATAAATGATTTTTTTACAAAAACAACCCCTTCAATAATAGCTTTTTTTTATAAATTTCCAGCCAGTGTAAAATGATACGAAAAAGAAAGACACTTAAATATTGTCATTCCGTGCTTGTATGAACAAACAATTTCATGCACATCAAAAGAAATTAATGCTACTTTAATGGTAGATTCTAGTTTAAATGTTTCATTATCAGAAATAAGAAGTTTTCCATTTTTTTTTTTTTTTTTTATTACAACATTATCATTTCTAGGCAATCTGTCGCTTGAGTAGTTAGTTACATTTAAGTACTTCTCGAATCATTTCAAGCAAGTCATTATCTTTGAGATAATGATGTTTCATCCCTTCTTCAATCATGTAGACGGGAGAAAAAAACATTACGCGATATTTCTGAAGGCGTAAAAAACTATTTTAAAAGCATTCATTTATGTAAATGATTGTAAAATTTCTCGAGAACGTCTGAAACATTACTTATTTAAACCTTAATAAAGCTGTGTTATTGTTTAGAGTATTGCTAATGGGAAATAGAGAAGCGCACGAAACTAACAAACGGAAAGTAAAAAATATCAAAATAGAAAGATTTGTAATTATTGTCACGTTTTTTTCTATATTTAATTTTTTTAAAAATTGTTACTCATTTATGTAACTTAAAAGATTAATGTATTGATACTAGGCCTGTCAAACAGAATTAAAAACAACACTATGCTCATTAACAGTTTTTCAAGAAAAACACCACATTAGTGAATCCATGTTATTTCATGAAGCTACTGGAATTTAAAAAGCAAATCTTCAGAAACACCATTTTTATCATTTATAATTCCTTTCACACATTTTTCTATGGGGAAACCGGAGGCTTGAAGGTCAAGTGCGCTTTGGCCTCGATAACACAGGCTTCAGGTTCGAATCAAGGTAGTGGCATGGATAATGGTTGGGGATCCACGTTAAACTGTAAACTTGGTTCAATTAGCCTAAATTTTGCACAAATGACCGTAGAAAGAAAAACAAAAAGTTATGGAGAAACCACTCATTAACACTTATGTCCATAAATTAAGGATAATGAAGTTCAGGCAAAAGAAAAGACAAAGCAAAAAAAAATTTCCTTTATTTGTAAAGTCTATTTATTAAACAAAAAGGTAAAGAGCAAAAACTATATGTTTAAATCCTGGTCCCTGGAGCAAATTCAAAAGAACCTATTTACAAAATACAGTATAACATTGCACAACGATGCAATGCAGGCTACAACGCCTAGACATGCTGAGTCAAATTATCAATCTGATCTTGGGGAATATTACACCACTCCATCAAGCAATGCCCTCCGAACGGTTGACAGGAGGAACCACGTCATTCCCACACATGCTCTATGGTTCAAGTCCGGTGAGTGCTGGCTCTCAATCCATTGGGTGATATCCTTTATTCGTCTCAATGTTAGCACGGTCGTTGTCATCCATTTTTCCGGAAACAAACGTACATGGCTGACATTGAAGTCATCGTTAACCACAGTTCTTGAACCAAGAATTCCTTAAACCACCCTGCACCACCGTAACGGTGTCGTTCAATGATCTTGGTGGTAACGGCACGGCGCTTCAATGAGTCCGGCGCGAATCTTGTAAACCAAACCTGACCTCGGAAAACATCACACAAGAACAACGGTGTCCACAATGCATGCTCTCTACTCCAGGTTAATCGCAGGCAACAGTGAGTTGCAGGTAAGTGGAACACATCTGACAGTCCCACGGGCTACACGGTCTGCCTTGAAACTGTTGTACAGGTAGCTGAAGAGATGACAGGTCGATGTTAAGCTCGGGTCTTCGTTTCTTTTACAGTAATGAATACGGTCCTCATTGATTATCCATGACTACCACGAATCTTGAAGTGCAAAGCCTGGAGATAGAATATATAGATACTCCAGCTATTCCAGTCATCCGTCAATGCTTCCCGTCGTATGCGGTTAAGGTAAATCGAACCAAAAATATTTTACTTTGCCACCATTCCTTATATATTTAAATTTGGACGTTTCTGTGCCACTGGTGGTTTCCTGTAATTTGCTTTTCTTCAAGATGTGTGTTTTGTAAAATTTTTATTTTAGAGTTATAAATTATCCTTAATTTATGGACATGAGTGATGGTTTGATTTGATTTGATTTATCTCTCTCTACAGTCATTTTTCTCTCCCCAATATGGCTAATTTTAACCACAAAGTCCGAACATTTTTTCGGAACTTGATGTCATAACGGCCAGCTTTTGGCCATATTTAGTATGTCCATGCTCGATGACATGAATACGATTGATTATTTACTTAGTATACACCATACTTCGCATATAAGGTATTGAACCAAAAATATTTTAGATCAATTTTAAATTGTTTAGCTTTCTTTTGTTGGGGATATAAAATATTAATAGAATTTCTACTAAATTAAAGTAACTGTCATCAGTCATATTTATATGATGACTACTTTACTCCATACTTACATGTAATGCTTACTTTGATACACTTAGAACTTTTTATTGGATTAAGTCACTTGAAATAAATTGGACACTTAGAAGTTTTCTTCGAAGTACGCATATTACGCTGGATTATGGATCCATTAATTTAACTACTTTAATGTTTATTGAAATTAACTGATTTTAATTTTTTTCCTATTTATTATATATCAACACTGACATATTCATGCCAATGTGACCAGTTTTAATGGATAACGTTACTCAGGATAAAATGTTAGAGGACTTTCTTCTTCCATTTACGCTTTTTCAATTTAACCCGTGGGCTTTAAGTTTTGATGCTTTTAATGAATTTCTTCATGGGCCAAAGGAACTTTCCCCCCCACTGTGGCCAAAGGCACTTCAACCCCATTGCCAGGCCAAGGCACTTTCACATCATTAGGCTTAACGCTAAGTTATTTGCTTGTTTTCCCTTTTGTGCTTTTTGTGCCATATTTGTATCTCTTTACGTGGATAACCACACTTAAGAAATTTGTTTTCCTTATGTTGATGGAAGGATGATAATGCAATCAGGGAAGACTATTAGAGATAACTGCTCAATAGCGGCCTGACAGCTAGAGCTCTGGCCACTGTTACCAGAGGCTTCAGTTTCTGGCGGGGGCATGGATGTTTGTTAGTGAATCGAAATCCACATTAATCTGTAAGTCCCTAAAAACATTAAACTGTATTGCCTAAAGTATGCAAAAAATAACCGTAGAGCGATAAACCAAAAACTTCTCAGTGTTGAATTCTAGAATAAGATAGTACGACTGTCGATACGAAGTATTCTATTAAATTCTTCACTGCGTATTATCGTTTTTTTCTAAAACTGTGACCGAATGCATACGTCAGTGGGGATCTCTTCAACCCATCAACATCTTCCATATATTACTACAAGGCGCCAAGATGTTAATTAATAGAAACCATCGAAACCAAATTGGATTGAACTCCTCAATTATTTTTATTCATCAAGGTTATTTGTTACAACTTTTAAATTCAAGGTTTATTCTACGGAAAAAAATTTCCCAAGGAACATTCATTATCCTTTGAAAATGAGGAATTATATATTTAAAAACATACCTGTAGTGATAACGGAACTAATAAAAAAAAATCTGAATTTTTTTATTGTAACCTAAGATTACTCAAAGCCTTGAATAGGATAAAAAAGTTATCTGTTACTTTAAGATGACTTTTTATGACTAACCACGACTTTAATTTGGAATTTTTTTTTGCTCCTCATTTTTTTTTTCTTGCAGTATTTAAGGTCGCTTAAAAATCTTTTTTTGCCTAGAAAAAGACAATAACTTAGCATTACATTTCAGAGAGTCTTAATGAAATTAATGAAAGAATATTTTTTTTAAATCCTTTTTCACGGAATTACTGGAAAAAAAAAAATTAAAATTATTTTTTTTTAAGTAAGTAAATTATTAACGAGCCTTTTCTGAAGCCCTCTACATATTTCCTAAGTACGCAGCAACGAGGCAAATAATATTTTAATTATTTTAATTACCTTCCCTTATAAATACATCTTAAGAAACTCCACTTAATCTTAGAGATTTTTTTTTTTTTTGCACGTTCAAGGTAAAGTTAACAAGCTAATGAATGATAATAAAAAAAATTACAAATGTATCCAATGTCGTTTTGCACGAATACAATTTTTTTATTGATTTAAAGTACAAAAAAAAAAATTATGAAAACTTCTAAAATATTAGGAATGTTTTGACACATAATTTCATTAAAATGATTTCTTCACTTGCTTTCTAACTTGATTTCTAATATTACTAGTTCAGGTTAATAATACTTCAAATCTGGAATAAAAAGATGGAACTGTGTGTTTGTAGCGAAATAATCTTTCAAATATATCAATTATGGGAACATTACTACAGTTAGAAAAGATGTATCCGTCTGTGATTATTTAAGCTGACTTCCTAAGGTATGTTTAAATTGTACTATTAGGTCATGGAGCAATGAAAAAAACCACATTTTATGTATTGAAATTATCGAGATTTTTGTATTATTAAAAAAAAACTATTTATTTGATTTAATTTTAGTATTTAATCAATATTAAATTAAAATTATTTAAATCTTCTAGGCCACTATATATACACGTATACCACTATATATACACGCGTTTAACCTTCCATCAATGTTCATAATAATTTCAATTATGTTTTTTTTTTTTCAAATTATAGCAACCTTCTCCTATTATTAGGTGGCTTGGTGGCAAATTGGCCAGCGCTCTGGCCTTTGGAGCCTCAGAGTTCATGTTCCCGAATCCTGGCTGTGGCAGGGATGTTTTGAGCGGCTCGGAATACACGTTAAAAATGCAGGAAGGGACTAATTTACCTAAAGTGTGTATAAAATAAGCGTAGAGAGATAAACTAAATCAAACCCACTAATAGAAATTTGTTTTGATTTTTTTGAAACAAAGAGTTTAGCTCGAACTAATTACTGTTGTGAATGCAGCCAGGCACTATTATGAATGTAGATCGCCTTGACTTCAGTACTACTGTGAACGCGGCACAACATGAAATCGTATATTTCTTTACAGCAATAAGTTCATTTACTCTAATTGATTAGCTTTCAAACTAATTACTGTTGTGAATGCAGCCAGGCACTATTATGAATGTAGCTCGCCTGTGACTTCAGTACTACTGTGAATGCGCCACAACATGAAATCGTATATTTCTTTACAGCAATAAGTTCATTTACTCTAATTGCTTAGCTTTCAAACTAATTACTGTTGTGAATGCAGCCAGGCACTATTATGAATGTAGCTCGCCTGTGACCTCAGTACTACTGTGAATGCGCCACAACATGAAATCGTATATTTCTTTACAGCAATAAGTTTATTTACTCTAATTGCTTAGCTTTCAAACTAATTACTGTTGTGAATGCAGCCAGGCACTATTATGAATGTAGCTCGCCTGTGACTTCAGTACTACTGTGAAGGCGGCACAACATGAAATCGTACATTTCTTTTACAGCAATAAGTTCATTTTACTCTAATTGCTTAGCTTTCACACTAATTGCTGTTGTGAATGCAGCCAGGCACTATTATGAATTAGCTCGCCTGTGACTTCAGTACTACTGTGAAGGCGGCACAACATGAAATCGTATATTTCTTTACAGCAATAAGTTCATTTACTCTAATTGCTTTAGCTTTCAAACTAATTGCTGTTGTGAATGCAGCCAGGCACTATTATGAATTAGCTCGCCTGTGACTTCAGTACTACTGTGAAGGCGGCACAACATGAAATCGTACATTTCTTTACAGCAATAAGTTCATTTACTCTAATTGCTTAGCTTTCAAACTAATTGCTGTTGTGAATGCAGCCAGGCACTATTATGAATGTAGCTTGCCTGTGACTTCAGTACTACTGTGGATGCGGCACAACATGAAACTATACATTTTGTTACAGCAATAAGTTCATCTAATCGCATTATTTTTTGCTCTGAATTTATTTATTGCCCTGAATGATTCAAAATAATATTGTAAAGGCGGCTAGCTTTCTCGATTAAGAGCCTAGCTGCGTTCACTACAGTATGCGGTTAGCCTGCCCCAGTGCTATTGTAAATGCTGTACAACATGAAATCAGAAATCTCATTGTTGTGAAGAAATTTCCGTGTACTCAAATTTTTTTTTTTTTTTTTTAACTTCTTATAGGATAATAAAAAATAAAAAATATTGAATTTCATTTAATATTAAACTGCATTTTCTAACATATTTTTCAATTAATTGCTTAGTTAAAACACAAAACTTCTCTAGAATAAATCTACTACTGTGTGGCATAATTTAGATTTCATATTTTTACTAATGATTTCTTAAAAACTTTTGTTAAATTACTATTATTTAATGTGTGGGTTGCGATACGGCACAAAGACGCTAAAAGATGATATACATGGTGCAATAAAAAAATTCTGATGTTTCCAGGAAAATTTGGAAGTCTACTAAGTCTGGACCAAAAGAGTTAGTTAATTTATTGGCACTGTATATAAATCTTCTCAGAATGATTGACAGTAAGCTTGCTTCTAGTTTCATAAGTTTTCCAAAAACGAAACACAAATGTCGGACCTAAAAGTCTCTCCAGAAAGCAATATATCCTTCCATTAATGACCTGTCCGAATTGTTTGTGGCATACATCAGTAAGACATACATCACAAGGTCCTCCAATATCCAAACTTATATATATTTTCCTTCAAAATTTTTATTCATTTAAATTATTCAACTCTAAACATAATAATTCGAAAATGGAAGCGTCTATTAATTCATATTACATATATAGTTTCCATTAAAGAAGATTTCATATATTTGCTTTGTCCTCGGTAATATTATGTTTCTGCTACGTTTTCAAAATAATTGGTAAAAGTACTGCTTTGTTAAAAGACGAATTACGACCAAGGAAACGTATCTTTATAACGAACATGGCCTAAATAGTGTTGTATTTCAATATCCTATCCTAATTCATAACAAAGAACCAATCTAATTACTTACGTAATATAATATCTGGACCAAGAAATCTTATTATTTTACCAAGAATTTAAACATGGACGAATACCGTTACATATTTGATATTTACTACATTCTTTACCCCAATATTTTCATCGCAGAATAGATCAAGGAAGATATATCGAATTTTATGACGTTAATTATATTTTTTGCTACTTCATAAAAAAAAAAAATCTTAGTTTTCTTTTTATATTTTGGCTAATTTTTATTTAGCTTTCCGTATATAAGCTGAG
Organism: Caerostris extrusa; assembly: GCA_021605095.1. Lineage (NCBI taxonomy): Eukaryota > Metazoa > Arthropoda > Arachnida > Araneae > Araneidae > Caerostris > Caerostris extrusa. The sequence goes on from BPLR01020731.1 coordinate 13,243, forward strand.
AATTTTTAGAACTTTTTTTTTTTAAATCTAAAAGTACGGGGATCGGTTTAGATACAAATCAGTTTTGTTCCATTAATAATAGTATTTGGACGCATTTATATAACTGCCTGGCTGCGTTCACTACAGTAATTAGTTAAAAAATAAGCAGTACTTTGATGTATTCACTGCAGTAATTAGTTTTTAAATAAATAAGCAAATATAGTAGCGGAACTTAATTCTGTTATGAAATGTACGGTTTCATGTTGGGCTACATTCTTAGTAGTGCTATGTTCCAGATTCGCCTTATTCACAGAACGACTGGGACGCATTTATAACAGTGCCTGTTTACATTGACTAAAGTAATTAATTTATAAAATAAAGAAATATCAGTAAATAAACTTATTACTGTAAAAATATTTGCGGTTTTATGTTGGGCAGCATTCACAGTAGTACTAAATCGCAGGTTAGTCACATTCATAATAATACTGAAACGTATTTGTGACATTCACTACATTAATTAGTTAAAATGTGCAATTTCTTGTAAAATGTGCAATTTCTCCTAAATTGTGTTGTATTGTGTTGGGAGAAAATCCAGAAACTCCCATCAAGCAATCTGACTGTATTTGTGACATTCACTACATTAATTAGTTGTAAATGTGCAATTTCTCCTAAATTGTGTTGTACATGGGAGAAAATCCAGAAACTCCCATCAAGCAATCTGACTGTATTTGTGACATTCACTACATTAATTAGTTGTAAATGTGCAATTTCTCCTAAATTGTGTTGTACGGGAGAAAATCCACAAACTCCCATCAAGCAATCTGACTGTATTTGTGACATTCACTACATTAATTAGTTGTAAATGTGCAATTTCTCCTAAATTGTGTTGTACGGAGAAAATCCAGAAACTCCCATCAAGCAATCTGACTGTATTTGTGACATTCACTACATTAATTAGTTGTAAATGCAATTTCTCCTAAATTGTGTTGTACGGGAGAAAATCCAGAAACTCCCATCAAGCAATCTGACTGTATTTGTGACATTCACTACATTAATTAGTTGTAAATGTGCAATTTCTCCTAAATTGTGTTGTACGGGAGAAAATCCAGAAACTCCCATCAAGCAATCTGACTGTATTTGTGACATTCACTACATTAATTAGTTGTAAATGTGCAATTTCTCCTAAATTGTGTTGTACGGGAGAAAATCCACAAACTCCCATCAAGCAATCTGGACTGTATTTGTGACATTCACTACATTAATTAGTTGTAAATGTGCAATTTCTCCTAAATTGTGTTGTACGGGAGAAAATCCAGAAACTCCCATCAAGCAATCTGACTGTATTTGTGACATTCACTACATTAATTAGTTGTAAATGTGCAATTTCTCCTAAATTGTGTTGTACGGGAGAAAATCCAGAAACTCCCATCAAGCAATCTGACTGTATTTGTGACATTCACTACATTAATTAGTTGTAAATGTGCAATTTCTCCCTAAATTGTGTTGTACGGGAGAAAATCCAGAAACTCCCATCAAGCAATCTGACTGTATTTGTGACATTCACTACATTAATTAGTTGTAAATGTGCAATTTCTCCTAAATTGTGTTGTACAGAGAAAATCCACAAACTCCCATCAAGCAATCTGACTGTCGATGAAACGCTTTACACATGTCACACCCAATCCTCACTGAATCTTTTTGTTTCGAAATTAGTGTCTGTAGTAGCTGATAGCTCTCGTAGATTCAAACCCAGATCGTCCTGACTGTTTTTCATTAATCCAAATAATTACAAAGTTTGCATTTCGTAAGGGACCGTCATATTTGAATAAGCATAAATTTAATACCACTTAAAAATATGAAATCTGTTTAAAATTTGTACTTCTCATTTTGGTTTTTCCTGCAATTGCAATTTTTCAGGTCATTTTAAACAGAAATGAATTTGTAGCATCTTGCATTTTGTGTTACACCCTAAATCAATTTAAGCTCTTAAAACATCAAAACTAGTACACAGACGAAATAATTTAACCTAGTTATATACACTGCATATTACTTGTAATATAATTTAACACCACTTAAAACATTTCTTCATAAATAACTTATTACAGCTTAATATATTGTTGAAAGACGCAAGCAGCCTTTATTTGAATCTAAACTAGCAAAACATTTATCCCACTCGTAAAATCTTACTGCATATCGATCAGTAACAATTTACATTGTATTTTTATTTACGAGAATTTGATATTAAAACATTCTCTTAGTTGCAGTTTCCAGTTTTGATACATTCGAAACAACATTTCTGGGAATAAAAGGTTTATTTTCAGTGATTTTCATTTATTAAATGAAACTTTCAACAAAAAAAAAATAAGCATTTTAATTTAATCCCCAATGTGAAAGAAAAAAAAAAAATAGAAATCAGACATTAAAAAAGATATATATATCAAAGTCTGAATTACAAATGTGAATAGAAACACGTACAGAGCTTTTGATATCAACTCCTTTATGTTGGTAATCAATTTTTAATTAAAGAAAATCTTACTTTTTTAAAAGGAATATTTACGTTTTTTGATTATGTGCTGTAAAAAAAAAAAATAATGATGGAAATAAATTGATTTCCTTTCTTTTTAAATCCTATGATCATGCATTATGTCTAATTTAGAATTTATATGCGTTGTTATGGTAGAAAAATTTATTACATCTGGATTCTATAATACTTTCGATCAGCACTCATTCATGACAAAATCACATACTTGTAATAAAAAACGAAATTCTGTTATTACACGTTACTTTTCAAGTCCGTTTGCAAAGTGGGTTGCTTTCTTTTCATACCGGGTTCAAACTTTCTGATTTTTGATGTTATATGAGCGCTGCGGGGGATTGTTTTATTGTCTGTAGGATTACAAGAGCTACGAAAGAACTCCTACAGACATAGAAGAAGAAAAACTAAGAACTCCTACAGACATAAACGCGCAATTCTCCCAAAAATTTCATGGAAAAAAGACTTAACCTAGTAATAAAGAGTGCAAAACTAATATGCAATAAAGTAAAATTTTCAAAATCTACTAGCAGAATGTATTGCTTTCATTACTTTCTGAAGCTGTTATGTTTATTCTGACAGTGTAAGACCATCTGCAAACAAGATTTGATTGTCTGTTGAATTACCAAACTTTACATGGCAAAGTGTAAAGGCCAGCAATAAAAGAGGGCAAACTGACTGCAATAAAAGCAAAATTTCAAATCCGTTTGTATTGCTTTTAAGTACTTTCTGAAGCGGACAGATTTTATGTTTATTCTGGCAACGCAGAACCATCTGTAAACAACATTTGGATTGTCTCTTAGATTACGAAAGCTACTAAGAATACTTTTGTAATTCCAAACATTGCATGGCAAAGTCTTGGGCTAGCAATAAAGAGTGTAAACTAGTCTACAATAAGCAAAAATTTCAAATCCGCTAGCACAATACATTATTTTCAATATTGTCTGAAGGGATAGATTTGATGTTTATTCTCACAATGCAGAACATTTAGATTGTCTGTTGCATTATGAAAGTGACTAAGAACATGTATAGACGTATACTTGTAATTCCTAACATTGCAAGGCAAAAGTCGTAGGGCAAGTAATACAGAGTGGAAACTAGTCTGCAATAAAAGCAAAAATTTGAAATCCATTAGTATTGCTTTCAATACTTTCTTGAAGCGGACAGATTTGATGTTTATTTTGACAGTGCAGAACTATCTATAAACAACATTTGTATTGTTTGTTGGATTGCGAAAGTGACTAAGAACATGTCCAGATGCATACTTGTAATACAAACATTGCATGGGAAAATCTTAGGCCAGTAATAAAGAGTGCAAGCTAGCCTATAAGGGCAAAATTTCAAAGGCGTCTTAGTGTTCAAGATCTTACAGACGTATATTAGTAGCCCCCATATTCATTAAATTATCAAAATTTAAATAAACTAATCAAAGAACTAAATTGGATAGGCACCAAATAAAATCACTTGATGGAATAATAAGCAGACTTCTGATTATTAAGACTTGAAGAAGGAATAATAAGCAGACTTCTGATTATCAAGACTTGAAGGAATACAAGCAGACTTCTGATTAGACTTGAAGGAATTCTATAGCTAGATAATTGACCAGCCCGAAGGCACACAATACCAGACTTGAAGGAATAATAAATAGACTTGAGTATTATGATTTCTAACTGTAATGGTTTCATAGGTTTTAATCATTTTTGTTCATATTTTAAATTATAATTCATAAATTTAGTTAAAATGTTTTCAAACATAAAAAAAAATTTCCAATATAAATAAAATAAAAACCAAATTTTGAAAAAAATTATTACAGAACATGAATATGTGTTAATAAAATTAAATGCTTAGTTGTCTTTTGCACATAAAAAGTTATATAAAATTGTTTGACAGATAAATCAGAACTAGTCGATAGTTCATCTAGTCCGGATGCAATATAAATTTATGACAGCAAAATTTAAAACTCTTGTTTCCAATTTGTTTCTCTATTACTGACAAACACCAAAAAGCAGATTGCAGACTTATTTTATTATTATTTTATTTTTTTTTAAATCTAAACTGCAACAAATTTACTCCTCGCTCGCAAAGTGAAAACACTGTATTTTAGGTAAGTAAACTCCAACCCCACATTCTTCTACAAACCTTATTTTTATTTGCGAGAGAATTGCGTCTAAATAATAGCGTTCCATTTACGGCGAATACGACTCGAGACTAAAACAATCTGCAGCTGTAGTGAGTTCCAGTTCTGCTACAAACACGGTTCGCCCCCTCCCCCTACGAAGAAAAGGCTTACCTATCTTTCGCTATTTCCATTTATTAGATGAAACTTTCAGCAAAAAAAAAAAAAAAAAAAAAAAAAAAAAAAAAAAAAAAAAAAAGAGTGCATGAGAAATATTCTTTGTGACGGGAATTCTCCGCTCACGTTTTCAGATGCCATTAGCCGAATTCCAGCGAAGACCCTCTCCCCGCTCAAGAAATTGTTGCGGTACACCGAAAGTAACATCCGAAAACCTCTGAGGATGAATAAATATTGTTTCGCATCTCGATGAATCTTGTTCCTTCCGCAGATATTTTTTGTTCGAGTAGTGTTTCTCATTTTGAGGTGTTTGTTAATTTATGAGAACCCCAACAGAATGGCCTGCGTATTCTTTTTAAATCACAATAAAGAAATATCAAAGGATTCTTATTAATATACTATAAAAGTATCTTTTACAAGAAACGGGATATTCTGAAAAGAAAGAATTTAAATCCCGTTTTAAAGTTTTGAACTAAATCAAAAGAATTTCATTTTAAAAATCTTCAATTTAAAAAAGAATATGAAATCTAACGCAAATATAGAGATTATTAAGATTTCGTAGAAATTCTAGGAAAATGGCAAAATATGAGAATTTCATTTCCCGCTACATCTTATATGATTCAGTAACATAACCTAATATAAGAAATTGTGAGGCGCTATTCTTTTTTAATCAAGCACATTTGATTCATTATATACCATAGGTTTGGTTTGTCACTTTACGGTGGTTTTGTGAATAATTTAGCTAGTTAGACCGGGACCTATAGTTTAACATGAATACCGAACCACTCACAAACATCAATGCCATCGCCAGGATTCGAATCTGGATCCTGTAGTACCTAAGACCAGAGTGCTAGCCAATTGGCAATCAGTCAGCCTGTAATAAAGGTTGCAAACTAGTATTCAATAAGGAAAATTCAAAAGCAATTTATAGTAGTGTCTAAGAACACTTGCAGTGTATATTATTAATCACCTTTAGTTATCAAATGACCAAATAATATTATTAAATATCATTAATTATTGTAATATCAGTGAATGCCAAGCTAATCAAAGAGCTAAATTTGATAGGCACAAAAAAAAAATCGTGAAGGAATAAAATAAACAGACTTTTCTTATTATTATGGTTTCCAACCATAACCATTTTATTGGTTTTAATTATTTTTATTCATATTCTAAATTAAAATTTATAAATGTAGTTGATAATTTTTTTTAAATATTAAATATTTCCATATAATTAAATCTTCAAAATTTGGTTTTCATTTCATTACAGAACATGAACCTGAGATAACAAAATGAAATGATTCTTGCTTATTTTTTTCTTACAAAATGCTGTCATCAAATATGTTTGATAGCTAAATCAGAATTGCTAAATAGTTAATCTACTCGATACAATATGAATTTGTGATAACAAAAATTTAAAATCCCCTTGTTTCCAATTTGTTTCTGTTTCACTGACAAACACCAAAACAGATTGCAGACTTTATTTTATCATTATTTTATTTTTTTAAATCTAACTCGCAAACAATGTATCCCGCCTGCAAAAATGAAACACTGTATTTTGGTGGTAACTCCAACCCCACATTCTTCTGCAAAACCTTATTTTTATTTGCGAGAGAATTGTGTCTAAATAATAGCGTTACATGTTCGGCGAATACGACTCGAGACTAAAAAACAATCTGCAGCTGTAGTGAGTTCCAGTTCTGCTACAAACACGGTTCGCCCCTCCCCCTACGAAGAAGAAAAGGCTTACCTATCTTTTGCTATTTCCATTTATTAGATGAAACTTTCAGCAAAAAAAAAAAAAAAAAAAAAAAAATAAAAAAAATAAAAAAAAAAAAAAAAAAAAAAAAAGAGTGCATGAGAAATATTCTTTGTGACGGGAATTCTCCGCTCACGTTTTTCAGATGCCATTAGCCGAATTCCAGCGAAGACCTCTCTCCCCGCTCAAGAAATTGTTGCGGTACACCGAAAAACATCCGAAAACCTCTGGAGGGAGATGAATAAATATTGTTTCGCATCTCGATGAATCTCGTTCCTTCCGCAGATATTTGTCTTCGAGTAGTGTTTCTCATTTTGAGGTGTTTGTTAATTTATGAGAACCCTAACAGAATGGCCGCGTATTCTTTTTTAAATCACAATAAAGAAATATCAAAGGATTCTTATTAATATACTATAAAAGTGCACTTTACAAGAAACGGGATATTCTGAAAAAGAAAGAATTTAAATCCCGTTTTAAAGTTTTGAACTAAATCAAAAGAATTTCATTTTTAAAATCTTCAATTTAAAAGAATATGAAATCTAACGCAAATATAGAAATTATTAAGATTTCAAAAGAAATTTAGGAAAATGGTAAAATATGAGAATTTCATTTCCCAAGCTACATCTTATATGATTCAGTAACATAACCTAATATAAGAAATTGTGAACACGCTATTCTTTTTTTTAATCGCTAACATTTGATTCATTATATACCATAGGTTTGGTTTGTCACTTTACGGTGGTTTTGTGAATAATTTAGGCTAGTTAGACCGGGACCCTATAGTTTAACATGAATACGAACCACTCACAAACATCAATGCCATCGCCAGATTCGAATCTGATCCTGTAGTACCTTAAGACCAGAGTGCTAGCCAATTGGCAATCAGTCAGCCTGTAATAAAGGTTGCAAACTAGTATTCAATAAGGAAAAAATTCAAAAGCAAATTTATAGTAGTGTCTAAGAACACTTGCAGTGTATATTATTAATCACCTTAGTTATCAAATAACCAAATAATATTATTAAATACCATTAATTATTGTAATATCAGTGAATGCCAAGCTAATCAAAGAGCTAAATTTGATAGGCACAAAAAAAAAAATCGTGAAGGAATAAAATAAACAGACTTTTTCTTCTTATTATTATGGTTTCCAACCATAACCATTTTATTGGTTTTAATTATTTTATTCATATTTTAAATTAAAATTTATAAATGTAGTTGATAATTTTTTTTAAATATTAAATATTTTCCATATAATTAAATTTCTTCAAAATTTGGTTTTCATTTCATTACAGAACATGAACCTGAGATAACAAAAATGAAATGATTCTTACTTATTTTTTTTCAAAAATGCTGTCATCAAATATGTTTGATAGCTAAATCAGAATTGCTAAATAGTTAATCTACCTCGATACAATATGAATTTGTGATAACAAAAAAATTTAAAATCCCCTTGTTTCCATTTGTTTCTGTTTCACTGACAAACACCAAAAACAGATTGCAGACTTTATTTTATCATTATTTTATTTTCTTAAATCTAAACTCGCAACAAATGTATCCCGTTCGCAAAAATGAAAACACTGTATTCTGGTAAGTAACTCCAACCCCACATTCTTCAGTAAACCTTATTTTTATTTGCGAGACAATTGCGTCTAAATAATAGCATTTTATTTTCGTCGAGTACGACTCGAGACTAAAACAATCTGCAGCTGTAGTGAGTTCCAGTTCTGCTACAAACACGGTTCGCCCCCCCCCCTACGAAGAAAAAAGGCTTACTTATCTTTCGCTATTTTCCATTTATTAGATGAAACTTTCAGCAAAAAAAAAAAAAAAACCAATAAAAAAAGAGTGCACGAGAAATATTTTTTGTGACGGGAATTCTTCGCTCACGTTTTTCAGATGCCATTAGCCGAATTCCAGAAGGCCTCTCTCCCTGCTCAAGAAATTGTTGCGGTACGCCGAAAGTAACCCCAAAACCTCTGAGAAGATGAATAAATATTATTTCGCATATCTATGAATCTCATTCCTTCCGTAGAGCTTTTGTCTTCGTGTAGTGTTTCTCATTTTTAGGTGTTTCGTTAATTTATGAGAACACTAGCAGAATGGCCTAGATATTCTTTGAAATCCCAATAGAGAAATATCAAAGGCTTTTTATTAATATACTATACGAGTAATCTTAACAAGAAATGGTATTTTCTGAAAGAATTCAATCCTTTTAAATTACTGAACTAAATAAACCGAATTTCATTTTAAATGTAATATTTCAAATTCTTTTTTTAAACCTAAAGCAAGTATAGAGATGTTTAAGATTTCGTTGAAATTCTAGGAAAACATCAAAACATGAAAGTAACATTTCACATTGCATCTCTAGACCAGGGTGGCCAACCCAAATGATATTTGGGGCCACTTTAGAAAACCATCCTAACTTCAAGCGAGCCGCATATATAATCAGATTTTCCCACATTAGATTTAGACCCGCTATATACGTTTTTTTTTGGAGTGAAAATGGAAACATAAGGAGTTATTTTCGTGTTAACTATTATTCTTGAATATAAACATATATAATGCAATAATAATGATACTAAACGAACATTGTAAAGAAATATATAACACTAAAAATGAAATATAAAAAAAATGTATAAGCAAAATAGAACCTAATTCCATCGAAAGCCTCTCCCCGCTGAAAAATTGCTGCTGTACGTCGAAAGAAACCTCCAACTTTCAAAATCCTGGGTTTGAATGGGTACCACAGATTTCCGGTTCGAGTCCGGGTGGCATGGATGTTTGTAGTGGTTCGGAATCCACTTTAAACCGTAGGTCCCGGTCTAACAGGATCGTAAAGTTTTGCAGAGGTATTGTTACTCCGCGTCCGTAGCTTCGCAAGCACACACCACCTCCTAGGTACGTTGGTGCATCACTCGTCTTAAAGCATAAAATACGATTGTCTAAGTGTTTGTCAGCTGCATTAGAACAAAAAAAAAGCTTCCAAAAACCTCTGAAGGAGATGAATAAATATTATTTCGCATCTCGACGAATCTCATTCCTCCGCAGAGCTTTTTGGTTTCTTATTTTGAGGCGTTTCGTTAATTTATGAGAACTCAGTAATAGAAATTCTTTTTAAATCACAATACAGAAATATCAAAGGCTTTTTTTTATTAATATACCGTACAAGTCATCTTAACAAGAAACGGGATTTTCTGAAAAGAAAGATTTTCTATCCCATTTTAAATTTCTGAACTAAATCAACTGAATTTCATTTTTAAAATCTTCAATTTAAGAAAGAATATGAAATCTAAAGCAAGTATAGAGTTGTTTAAGATTTCGTTAAAATTTAGGAAAATGGCAAAATATGAAAATGATATTTCATATTTTGATGAAATTATGTTTGATGTATAATATTATGTTTTTTTTTTTTATTGGATCATCCAGGATGATCCAGTAAGAATATTCTGGAAAAGGAATATTATAAGAAACGGAACTATACAAGAAAAAGGAATATTTTTTAACTAATCACATTTGGTCAATCAAATTCCACAGGAGAATTATTTTAAAGCAAAATATAGCAAACTACATTTTTGTTTGTTGCTCTATGGTCATTTTGTGCACACTTTAGACTAAATAGATCGGGACCTACAGTTAATCGTGATTCCAAATCACCAGCAAACACCCATGCTACCACCAGAATTTGAACCTGAATCATGTGGCACCAATGACCAGAGAGCTAGCCAATTGGCCATCAGCAAACTAAGGAGATCATGAATTAATTGCAGATGTTGGGAGACCTTCGCAAAGTAGAAGATTCAGATTAATTTTAAATCGATATTATTTCATAAAACGGCTACGTGATCGATAAATAAATATTGAATAAACTGGATACAAATGTATGCCAAAAAATTCTAACGTCGGGAGACCATTGTCTGAAGAGCTATTAGAGAAAAATAGTCTTGAAACCATATATTTTTAACGAAAAAGAAATCTCTAACCTCCGAAAACCTCTGGAGAAGATGAATAAATATTATTTCGCATCTCGATGAATCTCGTTCCTTCAGACAACTCGGATATGACTCTGAGCTCCCTCGGATATGACAATTGCAAAGTTCTTTAATTTTTTCATTTTAAAATTTAAAAATGCATTTTACTTATTTGAATACTTCAAAAGTTTGTTTAGAATTTTAAATGATTATCAAAATAAAATTTTAAGCTCAAGTTCAATACACTTGAATGCATTTGGATATTTTTAATAAAATTTTAATAATTTAATTAATAATAAATAATTAATAATTAATAATCACAAAATTTAAATAATTTTGATTCCTCAACACTGTTTTAAGTAATTTTGCGGGTATTTTTAAAAATTGAATTTGAGCTTAAAATTTTATTTTGATAATCATAACTAAAAAAAATTTCTAAACAAACTTTTAAAGTACTCGAATAACTAAAATGTACTTAAAAAATAATTTAAATACCAGAAGAAAATCACTTTGTCATACTTTAATAATGCATTAAATATTTAAATGCCAATGAGTATAACTTTAAAATATGAAATATTCACAATTAGATTAAAATGAAAGCCTCTTATATCAATATCTTACAATGTATTTTTAATTTTGGAAAAATATTAAGGTTTAATTTAACCAAAGCAGTCGCTTTAAAACAATCGTTTTAGATGATGATTTTCATTTTCTCGGATATGACTCGGAGTTCCCTCGGCTAACAGCATTTTCGGCAAAGATAGCTCCTTCGGCAGAGATTCCAAAATAGTTCACTCGACAGAGAACTCGGAGTACCCTCGGATACTCGGCAGAGAGCTCATTTGACAGAGATAGCTCACTCTTCAGAGATAGCTCTTTCGGCCGAGATAGCTTATTCGGTGGAGAGCTCACTCGGCAGAGAATCGGATATCGGATCCCTCGGATAAACGCTCCTTCGCAAAGATAGCTCCTTCGGCAGAAATAGCTCATTCGGCAGAGATAGCTCATTCGGCAGTGATACTAATATAGCTCATTCGGCAGAGAGCTCACTCGGCAAAGAACTCGGATATGACTTGGAGTTCCCTCGGATAACAGCTCCTTCGCAAAGATAGCTCCTTCGGCAGAAATAGCTCATTCGGCAGAGATAGCTCAATCGGCAGATATAGCTAATTGGGCCGAGATAGCTCACTCGGCAGAGATAGATCATTCGGCAGAGAACTCACTCGGCAGAGAATAGCTCACTCGGCAGTTCCCGATAGCTCACTCGGCAGAAGATAGCTCCTTCGGCAGAAATAGCTCATTCGGCAGAGATAGCTCACTCTTCAGAGATAGCTCCTTCGGCAGAGATAGCTCACTCGGCAGAGATAGCTCACTCGGCAGAGATATCATATCAGAGATAGCCCTCGGCAGAGATACCAAGATAGCTCATTCGGCAGAGATAGCTCGCTCATTCGAGCAAGATAGCTCATTCGGCAGATATAGCTCATTCGGCAGAGAGCTCACCCTCCAGAGAACTCGGATATGACTCGGAGTTCCCTCGGATAACAGCTCCTTCGGCAGAAATAGCTCCTTCGGCAGAAATAGCTCATTCGGCAGAGATAGCTCATTCGGCAGAGATAGCTCATTGGGCGGTAGAGATAGCTCACTCGGCAGAGATAGCTCATTCGGCAGAGATAGCTCACTCGGCAGAGATAGCTCTTCGGCAGAGATAGCTCATTCGGCAGAGATAGCTCACACGGCAGAGATAGCTCACTTCGGCAGAGATAGCTCCTTCGGCAGAGATAGCTCCTTCGGCAGAGATAGCTCCTTCGGCAGAGATAGCTCACTCGGCAGAGATAGCTCATTCGGCAGTGATAGCTCATTCGGCATAATAGCTCACTCGGCAGAGATAGCTCATTCGGCAGAGATAGCTCACTCGGCAGAGATACCAAGATAGCTCATTCGGCAGAGATAGCTCATTCGGCAGAGATAGCTCATTCGGCAGAGATAGCTCATTCGGCAGAGATAGCTCACTCGGCAGAGATAGCTCACTCGGCAGAGATAGCTCACTCGGCAGAGATAGCTCATTCGGCAGAGATAGCTCACTCGGCAGAGATAGATCATTCGGCAAGATAGCTCACTCGGCAGAGATACTCAGATATGAGCTCAGCTTCGAGATAGCTCACTCGGCAGAGATAGCTCATTCGGCAGAGATAGCTCATTCGGCAGAGATAGCTCATCGGCAGAGATAGCTCATTCGGCAGAGATAGCTCATTTCGGCAGAGATAACAGCTCACTCGGCAGAGATAGCTCACTCGGCAGAGATAGCTCATTCGGCAGAGATAGCTCACTCGGCAGAGATAGCTCACTCGGCAGAGATAGCTCATTCGGCAGAGATAGCTCACTCGGCAGAGATAGCTCATTCGGCAGAGATAGCTCACTCGGCAGAGATATCAAGATAGCTCACTCGGCAGAGATATCACCAAGATAGCTCATTCGGCAGAGATACCAAGATATGACTCACTCGGCAGAGATAGCTCATTCGGCAGAGATAGCTCTTTGGCAGATAGCTCATTCGGCAGAGATAGCTCATTCGGCAGAGATAGCTCATTCGGCAGAGATAGCTCACTCGGCAGAGATAGCTCATTCGGCAGAGATAGCTCACTCGGCAGAGATAGCTCATTCGGCAGAGATAGCTCATTCGGCAGAGATAGCTCACTCGGCAGAGATAGCTCACTCGGCAGAGATAGCTCCTTCGGCAGAGATAGCTCATTCGGCAGAGATAGCTCATTCGGCAGAGATAGCTCATTCGGCAGAGATAGCTCACTCGGCAGAGATAGCTCATTCGGCAGAGATAGCTCATTCGGCAGAGATAGCTCATTCGGCAGAGATAGCTCACTCGGCAGAGATACCAAGATAGCTCATTCGGCAGATAGCTCACTCGGCAGAGATAGCTCATTCGGTAGAGATAGCTCACTCGGCAGAGATAGCTCATTCGGCAGAGATAGCTCATTCGGCAGAGATAGCTCACTCGGCAGAGATAGCTCATTCGGCAGAGATAGCTCACTCGGCAGAGATAGCTCATTCGGCAGAGAGAGATGACCAGCTCATTCGGATAATAGCTCATTCGGCAGAGATAGCTCACATTCGGCAGAAATAGCTCATTCGGCAGAGATAGCTCATTCGGCAGAGATAGCTCATTCGGCAGATAGCTCACTCGGCAGAGATTGCTCATTCGGCAGAGATAGCTCACTCGGCAGAGATAGCTCATTCGGCAGAGATAGCTCACTCGGCAGAGATAGCTCCTTCGGCAGAGATAGCTCATTCGGCAGAGATAGCTCATTCGGCAGATACTCAAGATAGCTCATTCGGCCGAGATAGCTCACTCGGCAGAGATGGCTCATTCGGCAGAGATAGCTCATTCGGCAGAGATAGCTCACTCGGCAGAGATAGCTCCTTCGGCAGAGATAGCTCATTCGGCAGAGATAGCTCATTCGGCAGAGATAGCTCACTCGGCAGAGATAGCTCACTCAGCAGATAATTTTTAGAGAGCTCACTCGGCAGAGATAGCTCATTCGGCAAAGATAGCTCACTCGGCAGAGATAGCTCACTCGGCAGAGATACCAAGATAGCTCATTCGGCAGAGATAGCTCATCGGCAAGATAGCTCACTCGGCAGAGATAGCTCATTCGGCAAGATAGCTCATTCGGCAGAGAGCTCATTCGGCAGAGATAGAGATAGCTCATTCGGCAGAGATAGCTCACTTCGGCAGAGAAGCTCATCGGCATGACTCGGAGCTCACTCGGCAGAGACAGCTCCTTCGGCAAAGATAGCTCATTCGGCAGAGATAGCTCACTCGGCAGATATAGCTCGGCAGAGGGCCGAGATAGCTCATTCGGCAGAGATAGCTCACTTCGGCAGAGATAGCTCGGATATGACTCGGAGTTCCTCGGAGATAGCTCACTCGGCAAAGATAGCTCCTTCGGCAGAGATAGCTCATTCGGCAGAGATAGCTCATTCGGCAGATATAGCTAATTGGGCCGAGATAGTTCACTCGGCAGAGGTAGCTCCTTCGGCAGAGATAGCTCACTCGGCAGAGATAGCTCATTCGGCAGAGAACACGGATATGACGCGGAGTTGGGCCGAGATATAACAGCACATTTGGCAGAGATAGCTCATTCGGATATAACTCGGAGTTCCCTCGGATGATTTATTTTTCATTTTAATATTCAAAAATGCATTTTACTTATTTGAATACTTCAAAAGTTGGTTTAGAATTTTATATGATTATCAAAATAAAATTTTAAGCTCAAGTTCAATACATTTGAATGCATTTGGACATTTTTAATATAATTAGAAATTTATTTTCCCCTAGAAATCCAATTTTGATTTCTGATCGAATACACATATTTATTCTGATTCATATTCAAAAGTACTCGAATAACTAAAATATATTTTCAAAATAATTAAAAATAGAGAAAAAAAGCACTTGGCCATTATTTAATAATGCATTATATATTTAAATGCCAATGAGTATAACTTTAAAATATGAAATATTCACAATTAGATTAAAATAAAAACCTTTAATATCAATATCTTACTGAATCCTCTTGTATCAATATCTTACTTACATTAATATTTCAATTCCTTCTATTAGCTCACACACTTCCTATATATATATATATATATTCATATCTTCAAAATTTCAATCATTCATAAAATATTTTTATTCATCCACCAAGTTCAAATACATTTTTTTTTGAACTTGTACTAGTGATGACACTGGACGTTAATACAGTTTTTTCAAATATTAATTCGTTCAGTAAAATTTAATTAACTAATTTTAGTTTTTTTGCATTTAAAGTTGCACGTATCTAATAATAGATGGCGCCAGATGTAAGTGCAAAATTTCAACTTTTATTTTGTAAAGGTTTTTTCTGCAATATAGTAAACATTTCAGTATGCTAGAAATTGCAGAAATGAATGAAAATAATTTTCATTCATTTTTTTTAAGTTTATCTGGCGCCCCTCATTGGTAGATATATGCAACTAAAATCTAAAAAAAACTAAAATTAATTAATTAAATTTAATGAATGAATTAATATTTGAAAAACTGCATTAACATCCAGTGTCTTCCACTGCAAGTTCAAAAAATGTATTTGAACTTGAGTGGATGAATAGAAAGTATTTCATGAACGATTGAAAATTTGAACAAGATATGTATAAGGAGAGTGTGAGCTAATAGAAGGAATTGACCTTAATTTTTTAATTTTTTATTACGTTATTTCTGTTCTACGGACTCTCTCCTTACAATTACGAATCCAGAGTGTTCCGGTTGTTCCAGCCATTTGAATGAAAAGTTTTCGAGTCAATGCTCATTAGAAGGGGGGTAATTAGAGTCGAAAGGCCTTGCATGCAAATTGAAAGCGAGGCTCTTCCAGCAGTGCAAACGAGCCACGTATGTAATTGCGTTTCATCCAGACTAGCGCGTGGGCTCGTGGAAGGAATGAAACACCCACAAGCGACAAAAGGACCCACCTCACTTCCGCTTTATCTTTTGACTTTATTGCGTGTTTTAATAACCTTCGCTCGGTCTTCCGATAGGAAAGAGGATATTAAGGCCTGGATATTTTGGGAAAGGGGATATTTTGACATGTTTGGAAGCGAGTGCCATTTGAAGAGGCTGCTGCCGTCATTAGAGAGGGCCAGGCCTACTCTGGAAGTAAAATATTTTTTCATTGTTTTGGGAAAAAGGTAATTTAAAATCTGTGGAAATAAGCTGCTTCCTGTTTGCAGTAGCAATGATATTAGAAGTCATATCTTACGAACGAATTACTCAGATCATTGAATGTGAAATGTTTCAAAATGCTGTTTCTGCAATATAGGTAATTTATTAAAGATTTTCGAATTGCGAATAAATTTGATAGGTTTACAATAATGAGTTGATGGGCCCATAAGGAGTTAATTTCATAATAAATATTTATTAATAAACGTCGATTAAAAATTAATTAAATTAAAGTTCGGCAAGAAGAAATGTATTAATATTGTTGTTCTAAGGCCATGATGTCAGGGGGCTAGCGGTCTGGTTCTCGGTACCACAGGTTTCTGGTTCGAGTCTCGGTGATGCCATGGATGTTTATTGCGCCTTGCAATCCACTTTAAACCGTAGGTGCCGGTCTAATATTATCGTACATTGTAGTAGTGGGTTGTGTTACTCCACGTCCGTAGCTTATCTTCAAGCACCTTCTAGGTAGTGCTAAACGAGTAACGTCGTGCAGAGTTTGCCTCCAGGCATAAAAGACAAATGTCTAAGTGTTTGCCAGCTTTATTAGGGAACAAATATATTGTTGTTCTAATGCAGCTGGCAATACAGAGATAATTAATCTTTATGCCGTAAGCAAGGGCTGAACCGCTGTTACTCAAATAATAATAGTTCCTCAAATAATTTTAATCATGGAATAACTATCCAATGAATAATTATCTCCAACTATGTGCCAACTACCTGGAAAGTAATAACATCTAATTACTAAGTTATTCAATTTTCTGCCCAATAACATGTAGTTTGAGATATTCTCCCTTCAGACAAAATTGAATGCTTTCAGGATCCAGAAGGATCTCCCCTACTAAACCGAATCCGATCCTTAAAAGAAGGACCACCCTATCCAAGAACCTTCATTACTCTTAAAAGTTTCGGATCCAGAGGTGCTTTGCGTTTAAATATTCATTTAAACTTCCCTCTATGGCAGGATGTCGTGTTAATCAGATTTTAACGCTTTTACATTTCAGAACAGGTTTTTTTTCACTCTCTGCCACTGACTCGCTCCCTTACAATTACAAATACAGACGAGGCACCGTTCCAGCCATTCGAATGAAAAGTTTTCGCGTAAACGCTCATTAGAAGGGAGTAATTAGAGTCGAAAGGGCCTCGCGACTTTCTGCAGCACACAAATCGAAAGCGAGGCTCTTCCAGCAGTGCAAACGAGCCACATATGTAATTGCCTTTCACCAAGACTGGCGCGTGGCTCGTGGAAGACACGAATCACCCACAATCGACAAAAGGACCCACCTCACTTCCTCTTTGTCTTTTCGACTTCATTGCATATTTTAATAGTCTGATGGCTCTTCGCTCGGCCATCTGATAGGAAAGAGGATATTGAGACCGGGAAGCCCCCTTTGCCATTTTTGGAAGCGAGTGTCATTTGAAGAGGCTGCTGCCGTCATTCAAAAGGCCGGGCCTTCTGTGGAGAATCAAAATATTTTAAAAGTGTTTCGAGAAAAAGGAAATTCAAAATTTGTGGCAGTAAGCGTTTTCCGTTTGCCGATGCAGCGCCATTAAAGTCATAATTCGCGAACGAATTACCGTGCTCATGAATGCGAAATGTTTTAAAATATTGTTTTGCAGTACAGTTAATTTATTAAAGATCGTTGAATTGCGAGTAAATTTTATAAGGTTTACTATAGTTATTGCTCTGCTCTATATTTTTCGAAAAGTAATAAATATCACAAGTCTTAAAAGAAGTGTTTTAATATTGCAGTTCTAATGCAGCTGGCAGTACAGAGACAATTAATCTTTACGCCATAAGCAAGGGCTGTACCGCTGTTACTGAAATAATAATAACTTTTTAAACTTGGTTATTGACTCTGCACTATATAATTCATGTATCTTTTTCTCGAAAAGAAATAAGCATTTATTAATAAACATCGATTAGAAATGAAAATAAATTAAAGTCTTGAAAAATTAAATGTTTTAATGTTGCTGCTCTAAGAGGACCTGATAGCTGAGTGTCTAGTGTTCTTTCACTCGGTACTATATGTTTTGGGGTTAGATTCCCGGTGGTGCCATGCATGTTTGTAGTGGTTCGAATACACTTTAAACAGTAGGCCCCTGACTAATTAAACTAAAGTGTGCACAGAATGACCGCAGAGTGACAAACTCAACTCAACTCATCTGCTTTAGTGTAAAATTTCAACGATATAACTTTTCCAATTCCTCAAATAATTTTATTCATGGAATAACTATCCAATTAATTACCATTTCCAACCATGCAACTACCTGAAAGTAATAACATCTACTTACTAAGTTATTCAACTTTTTCTGCCCAATATCATAACACTTTGAGATATCCCCCCCAGACGAAATTGAATGCTTTTAGGATCCAGAAGGATCTCTACCACTCAACCGAATCTGATCCTTGAAAGAGGACCACCCTACCCAAGAACCGTAACTGCTTTTAAAAGTTTTGGACTCAGAGTGTGCTTTGCGTTAAACATTCGTTTAAACTCCTTTGTGGTAGGATGTGTGTTAATCAGATTTTAAAGCTTTTACATTTCAGAACTGGCTTTTTTTCTCTCTCTCTCTTCAATGTCACTGACTCGTTCCTTACAATTACGAATCCAGAGTGTTCCGGTTGTTCCAGCCATTGGAATGAAAAGTTTTCGAGTCAATGCTCATTAGAAGGGGGTAATCAGAGTCATAAAGGGCCTTGCACGCAAATCGAAAGCGAGGCTCTTCCAGCAGTGCAAACGAGCCATGCATGTAATTGCGTTCCACCCAGACTGGCGCGTGGCTCTTGGAAGGCATGAAACACCCACAAGCAACAAAAGCCTCACTGCCGCTTTATCTCTTCGACTTTATTGCGTGTTTTAATAACCTTCGCTCGGTCATCCGATAGGAAAGAGGATATTAAGGCCGGGAAGTCCGCTCTTTTTGCCATTTTTGGAAGTGAGTACCATTTGAAGAGGCTGCAGCCGTCAGTCGAAAGGGGCAAGGCCTTTGTGGAATCAAAATATTTTTAAATCGTTTCGGGAAAAAGGAAATTTAAAATCTGTACGCAGTAAGCGTTTCCTGTTTGTAGTAGCAGTGACAATAAAAGTCATAACTTAACAAATTACAGTGATCATTGAATGCGAAATGTTTTAAAATGCTGTTTCTTCAGTACAGTTAATTTATTTAGTATCATTAAATTGCGAATAAATTTGATCGCTTTACAATATTTATGCGTGGTGTATATAGAGCAGAGTCAAACTTTTTTTTCGAAAAGTAATAAATATTTATTAAAAGACATCGATTAGAAATAAAGATAAATTACAGTCTTTCAAAAAAAAGTTTTATTATTGTTGTTGTTCTAATGCAGCTGGCAATAAAGGGGCAGTTCACCTTTATGCGAGAAGCAAAGGCTGCACCGACGTTTCTCATTTAGCACTACTCAAGGGGCACGCAAAGCTTAAAGATAATATTAGACCAGGACCTATGGTTTAAAGTGAATTCCGAACTGCTACAAGAACCTATGTCACCGCCGGTAAGCGTTTTATGTATGTAGTAGTTGTGACAGTAAAAGTCATATCTTACGAATGAATTACATTGCTCTTTGAATGCGAAATGTTTTAAGACTGTTGTTTTTGCAGAACAGTTAATTTATTAAAGATTAATGTGTTGCGACTAAATTTGAGAGGTTTAGGCAAGTTATAACTCTATTCTATATTTTTAGAAAATTAATAAATATTTATTAATAGACATCGATTAGAAACGAAGATAAATTATAGTCTTTCAAAAAAATTTTTTTAATATAGTTGTTGTTCTGATGCAGCTGGCAATACAGAGACTTTATGCCATAATCAAGGGCTGCCCGCTGTTATTATTATTTGAGTAATTCCTGAAATAATTTTATTCATAGAATAACTATCCAATGAATAACAATTTCCAACAGTGCCAACTACCTGAAAATAACATCTAATTACTAAGTTATTCAATTTTCTACCCAATATCATAACACCTTGAGATATTTCCCTCAGACCAAATTGAATGCTTTCAGGATCCAGAAGGATCTCTACCACTCAACCGAATCCGATCCTTTTAAGAGGACCACCCTACCCAAGAACCGTAACTGCTTTTAAAAGTTTTGGACTCAAAGTGTCCCCTGTGTTAAACATTCATTTGAACTTCTCTGTGGTAGGATGTCGTGTTAATCAGATTTTAACGCTTTTACATTTCAAAACTGTCTTTTTTTTTTTTTTTTTTTTTCTCTCTCTCTCTTCTGTCACTGACTCGCTCCTTACAATTACGAATCCAGAGTGTTCCGGTGGTTCCAGCCATTTGAATGAAAATTTTTCGAGTCAATGCTCATTAGAAGGGGTAATTAGAGTCGAAAAGGCCTCTCAACTTTCTGCACGCGAATCGAAAGCGAGGTTCTTCCAGCAGTGCAAAGGAGCCATATGTAATTGCGTTTCACCCAGACTGGTGCGTGGCTCATGGGCGGCATGAATAACCCACCAGCGACAAAAGGACCCACCTCACTTCCTCTTTATCTTTTGGACTTTATTGCGTGTTTTAATAACCTGCACTCTTCGCTGTGGCCATCTGATAGGAAAGAGGATATTAAGGCCGGGAAGCCCCCTCTTTCGCCATTTTTGGAAGCGAGTGCCATTTGAAGAGGCTGCTGCCGTCTTTCGAATGGGCCAGGCTCTTCTGTGGAATCAAAATATTTTTAAATTGTTTCTGGAAAAAGGAAATTTAAAATCTGTGGCTGTAAGCGTTTTCCGTTTGCAGTAGTAGTGACATTAAAAGTCATAACTAACATTGCTCATTGAATGTGAAATGTTTGAAAAATGGTGTTTCTGCAGTACAGTTCATTATTTAGGATCGTTGAATTGCGAATAAATTTGATAGGTTTGCAATAGTAATTGCCTTTTCGATATATACGTCACGTATCATTTTTCGAAAAGTAATAAATATTTATTAATAAACATCGATTAGAAATAAAGATAAATTACAGTCTTAACATTAAGGAATAAATCTATATTCTTTGCTGTGCTGATTCCAAAATGAAATCAAATATTCTTTCATCTCAGGTAAGATATTTTTAGAAAGGATTGCAAATTTTACAATAATTAACTAAAAATTAGAGTGAACACCAGTGATCCCATGTTCTCTTGACTGATGAGTCTAGGTTTAGCTTTTAGAGATTGTAAATGTGGTTATGTCTGGAGAAAATTGGAAACAGGAAATTATACCTCGAACTTTATTTTATGTGACGCTTCGGTAGCAGAGATGTGATGTGATATGAAGGAGAGGAATAATGATCGATGGACAAACGCCCCTACACGTTTTCAATAGCTGATCTGTGACAGCGCACAGATATTGGTTTAGTCTTATTTAAGACAAAAAACGTGCATATGGAACCGACATTTTTTTATGGACGATAATGCGACGACTTTTTATTTATGGACGTCCACATCGAGCAAACCCTTTTTTCCTTGAAAGTGAAGACGTTTAGAGAATATTGTGGGCAGCAAAGTCTCCTGATCTCAACCCAACTGTGAATTTAAAATTAAATTAAAGAGAAAAATAATTCCTACGGCTACATTCGCTTTTTTTTTTTTTTTTTTTTTTTTTTTGTCACATTTTATTAGCATTTTTATTGTTTCATGCTACAATTATATATCATATACAATCTTCTTAAATTTTTCCTTTGTATGTATGTGTCATTCCAGACAAAAATTTGTTCATAAATATCCATTATTAAAATTTTAGTTCACAGTCTCTGAGAAATCCATGAATTTATGCATTAAAGATAATTTTGGGCGTGAGTGTATGGAGCAAAATCTTTATACAAGTATATTTTCTAACAATATATAAAACAATTTAAAAATATTTTAAAAGAATCAGTTTACAAAGGAGTAGAACTAGTATCTTTTGAAGTTATACAGGTAATTATTGATAAACCGCAATGATAAAAGACATATAGTTAAAAATAAATATGAATGCAAGCATACAACAAGACCAATATTTAACAAGTATATATGTATAGATGAAACTGAATGCAAAAAGTGCACCGATGTTATTTAAAATACTTTACGAAGCATTAGAAGAGCAATCTCAAAAATAAATTTTTAATCCATGCATCAGATGAAAGTTACGGATCATTTGACTTTATTACATATTTTAATAGCTTCGCCATCTTGTAGTAGAAAGAAAGAATAATAGAGAGAGAGAGAGAGAGAGAGAGAGAGAGAGAGGATCTGAAAATGAACTACAGCATATTGAAACTGGAGGAACTCTTTCCTATTTTTAGAAGTAAATTTGGAAAAGCATGGTTTGTGTAATTGAAGAATTCTGATAATCTGGAGAAATTTGAGGTTCATGGACATAAATATCTGGAAAAAATGAATCATAAAAATATTAAGCTGGTTGTATATACGACTTACAAATGCAATGTCTGAAGATGACATTTGTGACTAACATTTGATCGTATCTTATTTATAATTTCTTTTATTATATTTCTTTTTGTATACATTTTAATGTAAAATAGGTGTTTGAAATATATTATTCATATGTCAAACTTTCTTATTTATAAAGTTTATGTGGTAATTTTATTTATTTTGTTATTAAATATATTGTAAAAAATAAAGATAAAGCCTGTCTTACATGCCACTGTCAGGATTCGAACCTGAAGCCTGTGCTACCAAGGAAAATAGGGGGAGGAAAACCACCTTTTTAATTATAAATGAGTAAATAAGTGATTTTTAAAAATTGTAACTAAAAAAAACGTAGTCTCGTAAAGATATTGTTCTAATACGAAAATATTTGAATTTAATCCCCAAATCAATCTACTAAATTCACTTTATACACCACTCACTCAACATAGCTCTACTAATGGCCGACGCCACTTCATATCTATTTAAATCGAATGTCACTGTTTGATCTAGATTTATTTCTCCCTCAGGGTGTTATCCAATTTGCATCCTAAAATGCCAGTCATTGTAGTTCTAAACTAGTCAACATCAAATAGATCAGTCTGCTCATCCATTATGTCGCAGCACCTATTTTGAATAGGTTCAGGATTCCATAGGAAAACGTATAGAATACGACTATGTAGGATAACAATGTAAATGAATGTTATACATTATTCAAGTACATCAGATTTCGATTTCTATTGCAAATTATTTGTAACAGCCTATAAAAATGTAAATTAGTTATAAAACCAATATTGTAGAAAAACCTAATCAACATTTTCACATAGCTCTTAAATAGATTTTCGAAACTGTACAGCAGATTTTTTAATGTTAATCCACCATACATATGTTTGCTACGTTTATGAATGACCCAATAGAAGTCTGTAGTTATGCTCCCTCCTAAGCACTGCAAGAGCGCCGCCTTCAGAGTTCAAAAGAGATGGTCAGTAGGCATCGAGACTCTCCTCCGAGCGGAAGCACGATGCAACCGGCACTGCCGTTAGTTACAATCTATCATCTGGAGAGGAAATAAGACAGCTTTCAGCTTAGAAGTGGAATCTTTCCACGAATGTATGTGTCTTTAAATGTGTTACATGTCGTGTGTTAAATACAGTTTGTAGCTAAGTGTGGTATTTTTTGTGGGATTTGTGCGCGTGTAAATAAAGCTTCTCAAACCTGGGTCTCATCCCAACCACAGCCAGATGCAGCAGCACAAACAAACCGACAACACTACAAGTCATAATTAAACTAAAACAGTGATTCGTTGCCCTAGATCTCACTCAACTACTTTACAAATTAAGAAAGAAACCTCTAAACAATATTTTATTTGGAATTTATAGTATTTATAAATAATTTACAGTGTAGTATAATTTCTTCATTGTTATTTTTATTCAATTTATTTGTTCCACTAATTTCATCAATCCCATATCATTATTTTAAAAGTACAGAAAATCACCGTTGCCACCCAAACAATAGTTTTCCCATGCATATGTCCTTCGACGAAATTTGAGATGAAAAGTCACGTAACCCCAAATCGCACTGCCTTCATTAGTTTCAGCAAAATAATCGATAGAATGCTTCATGCAATTAAATAGATAAAAGTTGTATGGGCACCCAGCGATGAACCCGTAACTTGAGTGGCAACATCTGTTTGCTTTATGTTGAATGCAACAACATAAGACGTTTGATAAGGCCTTAAGAGCAGTGCATAGTCAACGTATGCGTTAGCTTGTAAAAAACATTAATACAGGCAGCATTGCTAACTATTATCCATATATTAATATGTTTGATACATGTTTTTCGGAAGTATGTATGACAATTACATTTCCTATGAAAACAGTGATGGCAATATATCCAGATAGCATGTGAGATGGACCTGATGGTACAGTGACTAGCCCACTTTGCCACAAGTTTCGTGTTTGATTCCCGGCAGTGTAATGTAAGCTTGCAGTGGTTCGAATCCACTTTAACCCGTAGGTCCCGGTCTAATTGAATTATAAAGCATAGTTTTGATAAACCTACCCGGTAAAAACGAAAGCATCCCCAGTCTCGACATCTGCTAGTAGGCACATGGCCTTGTCCCACCATGGGGCTGTTGCGCCACTTATGCTGATAATGAGGAGGATATGTGATAACGGACATCGTCAATCTTATATCCTGGTTTGATATTTATCAGTTTTTTTTTCTCTCTCTTTCAGAAACGACAACATGAAGTTACAGCTAAATGTCTTTCTGAAAGAAATTATATCATTCAGTAAATTTTATGCGATTTAAATATATGCTTGCTTTGATGTAAAAAATTCGGGTAATGAAAATAAGAATTTAATATCCATGCTCAATTATTAACTTTATTTACATGTGTAAAAAAAGCATTTTAAAAATACATTCTAATAAATAGAAACATGAGAGGGCAAGTAGTTGCCTATTTTGACAACATATCGATTACGATTAAAATAGCATTGTATCATCATTCGTATTGGTAAAATATTCAAAAAGCAATTCGTGAATTATCAATACAATATAGTACTAACATCTGTTAACTATTCCTAAAAGGTGCTACACACAAAATGCGTTTTCTTCATCAACACTCTTTCATTTACTTTTAATATTAATTAATGATTCGTTTTAAGCAATAAATTCATACTCCTTAGAGTCAGGAGAATTTTTCCCAAGAAAGAAGCCAAAATAAATCCAGGATAAAAGTCTTCCAAAACAAACAAGATTTTAATCAGCTTAATTAATCATAGGTTCTGCATCCCCCAATCTTCAAAGTCAGAGGAGACTGTTTTTAACAAACAAACAACCCATTGCATCTCAGAATTGTATTTAAAATTCTCAAAGGAGATAAATTTAAGCTTTCCGGGCGTCTTTTAAAAACGATATTCGCCAAGAAGCCTTCATAAGTCATGCTTGTTGATTGGAAATTTTTTTGGCTTTGTATTATTTTTTTCGCCAAACCCTGCACGGATTACAAAGTGCAGAAATAAAACAATGGCATTCTATTTGGCTGCTTTCTTTAGTTGGCGTTGAAAGAATATTTCAAGGAACTACAGGGATTCTAATGAAAGTTAATACCAGTGATTAGATTTTTTTCCCCAGCAATGCTTTGTGTTGCTGCGAAATATTTCTTTCCATTGCTTTGACTGGAGATTCTTTATTTCACAGAAATAATGCTTTTAAAAAGTCACTCATGTTTTATAAGATTAATAACTGTTATAAATAGCACGTAATGCGGAATAAACAAGGATTTCTTTACTTTTAAGGATGTAAATTTAAGGCTTTTTAAGTTATTGATGGGTTCAAAAAAATAATTTGTTGGTTTAAAATATTTCATTTGTAATGATGCATGGTGTGATAAATTTTACGCGTTTTATCTTTATTAACTAAACGTTAAATTCAACGTACTGTAAAAAATATTTTGTTTAAAAATGAAATCCAGCCATTCTTTTTAATTTGTTCAACGAGCATAAACAAAGGAGTGACAAATTATTTTGATGCGTGAGGATTAAACTGTCAATTTCGTATTATATTTTTGACAAAGACTTGTAAAAAAAAAAAAGATCACACAGATCCATCATGCATAATGTTAAAAGGAAAAAATGTTTTCATCATACATTCTGACATGAAGCTTATTATGTTATTCAAAATAATGAAAATTGATAAAATAAGTGCTTCAATCCAATATTGTTTTTTAAATTTCTGATCGGAAAATGTCAACATCTGCTAGTAAAATTTGACAGAACATATCTTAAAGAAGTTTTTTTGTACATGTTTTCTGATTATCGGTATTATAATCTTCTGTCACTGTACAATGGCAGTTATTTAGCAATTACTCAAAATACACCTTGCGTAGTCTACAAATACATTAACTAAATTTATTTGGAATAAACATCCACAAGGAAGGCCCATTCAATCCAACAGAAGTTTTTTCTAACTTACGTATTTATCGTACCGATCTCCGTTATGGGCACGCATGTTTCAGGTTGGATAATATCTGTGGGTGTTGAATAAAAACTCTCTTATGATCTGCTCCTTTGGTCTATGATCAGCTGTTGTATTACAAGATCAATTTATATTTCGCGCAGATCATCACTAATACATCAAATTGTAGAAATTAAAGGTAAAGACCAACTGGTGTCCAGAAAATAATGCAAGCAATTAGTTTGAAAGAATGTGCAAGGTTTACTCCATTACCGGCATGCATTGGAGGTACTAATTTCAGAAACAAGTGTGCTAAATAGAGATTGGGTTTGGTTTGGCTTGTTGTTCTACGGTCCTGTGGGCTTATTAGATCGAGACCTACAGTTAAACGAAGATTCCGAACCACTCACAAACATTCATGCCACCACCTGGATTCGCACCTGAAGCCTGTGATACCAAAGCCCAGAGATCTAACCAATTAGTCTTCAAGTCACGATCAATCAGTAAAATGTTTGTCATTTATTATGTGAATGATATGCTTATCTTTGTATAATAAAAGTTGGGTAACTTAAGTATAAAAAGAAATACGAGGGTACACACAATTGAAACATTTCGATAGCAGTATATCGATTACGATTAAAATAATATTGTATCATCATTCGTATCAGTTCAATATTTAAAGAAAACAACTCATGAATTATCAACACAAAATACAAACATCTGTTAACATTCCTAAAAGGTGGTAGACAAAAATACGTTATCTTAATCACAACTCTTTCATTTACTTTTTTAATATTAATTAATTATTCCTTTTGAAGTAATAAATTTATATTCCTTCGACTCGGAAAATTTTTGCCAAAGATAGAAGTCAGAACAAAACCAGGGCAAAAGTCTTCCAAAACAAACACGATTTTAATTAGCTTAATTAACCATAGGTTCTGCAATCCCCCTTCCCCCTTCAAAGTCGGAGGAGCCTGTTTTTAACAAGACAAACAACCCATCGCATCTCAGCATTGTATTTGAAATTCTCGAAGGAGATAAATTTAAGCTTCGGGCGTCATTTAAAAACAATATTCGCCAAGAAGCTTTCATAAGTCATGCTTGTTGATTGGAAAAATTTTTTGGCATTGTTTTTCATTTTTTTTATTCGCCAAACCCTGCACGGATTACAAGGTGAAGAAGTAAAACAATGGCATTCCGTTACATTTGGCTCCTTTCTTTAGTTTTTCAAGGAGCATTTTTCAAGGAGATGCAGGGGTTCTAAAGAAAGTTAATAACAGTGATTAGATTTTTTTCCACTGCAATGGTTTGTGTTGCTGCGAAATATTTATTGCCGTTGCTTTGACTGGAGATTCTTTATTTCACAGATACAATGCTTTTAAAAAGTCACTCATGTTTGATAAGACTAATAACTGTTATAAATAACTGGTAAAGCGTAATAAAACAAGGATTTCTTTACTTTCATGGATGTAAATCTAAATGCCACTAAATTATTGATGAGAACAAAAAATATAATTTGTTGGAGTTTAAAAATGTTTCTTTTCTAATGAGTGATAAATTTTACGCGTTTTATTTTTATTAATTTAAGCGTTAAAATTAGCGTAAGTTAAAAAAATTCTTTTGTTTAAAAATGAAATCAGTCATACTTTTAATTTATTCAGCGAGTCTAAACAAAGGAGTGACAAATTATTTTGATGCGCGAGGATTAAACTCTCCATTTGGAATTATATTTCTGACAATCTTGTAAAAATAAAAAGATTAAATATATCCATCATGCATAATAATAAACTGGAAAAAATTGTCATAAATTTTGACATGCAGTTTATTACGTTATTCAAATTAATGAAAACTGATAACAAAAGTGCTTCACTCGAATTTTTATTATTATTTCTGATTGAGAAACGTCAACATAGGATTGTAAAAAATTCGCAGAATATCTCTTAAAGTAGAATTTTTTTCATGTCTTCTTATGATAGGTATAGTAATCATCTTTCACTTTACCATGTCAATTATTTAGCAATTACCCAGAATATAATTTGAAGCCTATACCCACATTTGCCAAAATATTTTGGAACGAACATCCACATGGAAGGCACATCCTATTCAGTCCAACAAAAGGCTTTGTGACTTACTTATTTAAGGTACCCATCTCTGGTATGAACATGTAAGCTTTAGGTTAATAACATCTGATCCGTTTTGAATAAGAGCTCCTTTAGTATTGATTAATAATATGTTTATCATATATTTTGAACAAATCATTGGCTATTGCAGTGCATGCGGAAAAAAATCATTGGTTATTAAAAATATATAAGCAACTTGTGTCCCAGTATTATGCAAGCAAAACGCTAGAAATAAGCTCAATCAATTTCTGGCGTGCATTGTATTATGACTTTCAAAAACAATTGGGCCACACAGAGATTGCGTTTGCTTTCGTTTGTTGCTCCATTGCCATTTCGTGGATACTTGGGGCTAATTAAGACCAAGATCCACAGTTTATTGTAGATTCCGAACCACTCACAAACATCCATACTGCCAGGATTTGAGATATTCAGGATTCTGAAGCTTGCGGCATCAAAGGTAAAAGCGCTAGTCTATTGGCCATTAGGCCGCCATCATTCGGTCAAATGTCTCCGATTTACTATGTGCAGAATGTGCTTTGTGTAATAAAACTTGGGTAGTGAAAACAAGATTTTAATACCTATACTACTCCAAATACATTGCTTACATAAATTTAAAAAAATACTAAATTATAAACAGAAAACGTGAGGAAATGCACTTGCCATATATAAACAACATAACATTGATTATGATTAAAATAACAATGTATCATCATTCGAATCGGTAGAATATTTAAAGAAAACAACTTGCGATTTATCAATATCGAATAACAATATCGTTACTAATATCTGTTAACTATTCCTAAAAGGTGCTACACACAAAATGCATTATCTTAATCACAACTCTTTCATTTACTTTTAATATTCATTAATTATTCGTTTTAAGTAATAAATTCATACTCCTTCAAGTCGGAAAATTTTTAATCCAAGAAAGAAGCCGAAACAAATCCAAGACAAAAAGTCTTCCAAAACAAACACGACTTTAATTAGCTTAATTAATCATAGGTTCTGCATCCCCCTACCCCCATTCAAAGTCAGATAGCCTGTATTTAACAAAACAAACAACCCATCGCATCTCAGCATTGTATTTAAAATTCTCGAAGCAGATAAATTTAAGCTTCGGGCGTCTTTTAAAAACAATATTCGCCAAAAAGCTTTCATAAGTCATGCTTGTTGATTCGAAATTTTTTTTTTGTATTATTTTACATTTTTTTCGCCAAACCCTGCACGGATTAGAAGGTGAAGAAGTAAATCAATGGCATTCTCTTACATTTGGCTGCTTTCTTTAGTTAGCGCTGAAAGCATTTTTCAAGGAGCTGCAGGGATTCTAATCAAAGTTAATACCAGTGATTAGATTTTTTTCCCCCAGCAATGCTTTGTGTTGCTGAGAAATATTTCTTTCCATTGCTTTGACTGGAGATTCTTTATTTCACAGATACAACGCTTTTAAAAAGTCACTCATGTTTCATAAGACTTATAACTGTTATAAATAACACGTAATGCGTAATGAAACAAGGATTTCTTTTACTTTTAAGGATGTAAGTCTAAGGCCTATAAATTATTGATGGGTTCAGAAAAAAAATAATTTGTTGGAGTTTAAAATATTTCGTTTCTAATGATGCATGGTATGATAAATTTCACGCGTTTTATCTTTATTAACTAAACGTTAAATTCAACGTACTGTGAAAAAAAAAAAATATTTTATTAAAAATGAAATCAACTATTCTTTTTAATTTATTTAACGAGCCTATACAAAGGCGTGACAAATTATTTTGATGCGCGAGGATTAAACTGTCAATTTGGAATTATTTTTCTCACAAACAAAGACTTGTAAAAATAAAAGATTAAACAGATCCATCATGCATGATAATAAACGGGGAAAAAAAGGCTTGATCATAAATTTTGAGGAGCAGCTTATTATGTTATTCAGAATAACGAAAATTCATAACCAAAGAACTTCTTTCGAATATTTTTTTTTTATTTCTGATTGGAAAACGTCAACATCTGATTGTAAAAGTTTACATAATCTCTCTTAAAGTAGTTTTCCTAGCTTGCTTTTCGATTATTGGTATTCTAATATTATGTCACCGTACAATGGCAGTTACTCAGCAATTACTCAGAATACACCTTGCGTAGCTTACAAATACATTTGCCAAATTAATTGGGAATAAACATCCACAAGGAAGGCCCCTTTCATCCCAACGGAAGCTTTTCAGGCTTTCGTATTTATCACCCAAATCCGTTATGGACACGCAATCTTTAGGTTGAATAACATCTAATGAGTTTCGAATACAGCTCCCTTATATTCCCTTGGTCTATGATCGGCTCTTGTATTATAAGATAAATATATATTTCACGCAGATCATTGATAATATGTCAAATAATAGAAAATAAAGATAATGCCCAACTTGTGTTCCGAACAACTAATTTCAGAAACAATTGGGCTAAATAGAGATTGGGTTTGGTTTGACTTGTTGGTCTACGGTAATTCGTGCACACTTTGGGCTTATTAGAATGAGACGTGAATTCCGTGGAAGTTTAACGTGGATTCCGAACCACTACCAAATATCCATACCAACGTCAAAATTCGAACCTGAAGCCTGTGATACCAAAGGCCAGAGCGCTAGTCAATTGCCCATCATTCAGTAAAAATGTCGGCGATTTACTGTGCGAACGTTTTGCTTGTATTTGTGTAATAAAAATTGGGTATTGAAAGCAAGGTTTTAATATCTATGCTACACCAAAATCTTTATTTAAATAAAGTGTCAGAAAATAATTTAAAAATACTTAATTATAAAGAGAAACACGAGATGAAATGCATTTACCATATTTCGACAACATAATATCGATTACGATTAAAATAATATTGTATCATTCGTATCGGCTGCATATTTAACGAAAACAACTTACGATTTATCAATACCAAATAACAATATCGTTACTAACAACTGTTAACTATTTCTGAAAAGATGCTACAGACAAAATACATTATCTTAATTGCAACATTTTCATTTATTTTTAATATTAATTAATTATTCGGTTTTATGTAATAAATTCCTACTCCTTCGACTCGGAAAATTTTTCGCCCAAGAAAGAAGACGAAACAAATCCAGGACAAAAGCCTTCCAAAACAAACACGGTTTTAATTAGCTTAATTAATCATAGGTTCTGCCCCCCTTCAATGTCGGAGGGGCCTGTTTTTAACAAGACAAACAACCCATCGCATCTCAGCATTGTATTTAAAATTCTCGAAGGAGATAAATTTAAGCTTCGGGCGTCTTTTAAAAACAATATTCGCCAAGAAGCTTTCATAAGTCATGCTTGTTGATTGGAAATTTTTTTGGCATTGTTTTTCATTTTTTTTCGCCAAACCCTGCACGGATTACAAGGTGAAGAAGTAAAACAATGCCATTCCGTTACATTTGGCTGCTTTCTTTAGTTGGCGTTGAAAGCATTTTTCAAGGAGCTACAGGGATTCTAATGAAAGTTATTACCAGTGATTAGATTTTTTTTTTTCTCCAGTAATGCTTTGTGTTGCTGCGAAATATTTCTTTCCATTGCTTTGACTGGAGATTCTTTATTTCACAGATACAACGCTTTTAAAAAGTCTCTCATGTTTGATGACTAATAACTGTTATAAATAACACGTAATGCGTAATAAAACCAGGATTTCTTTACTTTTAAGGATGTAAATCTAAGGCCTCTAAATTATTGACGGATTCAGAAAAAAAAATAATTTGTTGAAGTTTAAAATATTTCGCTTCGAATGATGCCTAGTGTAATAAATTTTATGCATTTTATCTTTATTAATGAAGGCGTTAAATTTAATGTACGCGAAAAAATCTTTTGTTTAAAAATGAAATCCAGCTATTCTTTTAATTTCTGCAACGAGCCAAAACAAAGGCGTGACAAATTATTTTGATGCACGAGGATTAAACTGTCAATTTGGAATTATTTTTCTAACAAACAAAGACATGTAGAAATAAAAAGATTAAGTAGACCTGTCATGCATAAAAGTGGAGAAAAATTACTGGATCATAAATTTTGACATGCAGCTTTTTAAGTTATTCAGAATAATGAAAATTGATAACAAATGTGCTTCTTTCGAATATTTTTTTTTAAATTTCTGATTGGAAAACGTCAACAACTGATTGTAAAAATTTACAGAATAACTTTTAAATTAGTTTTTTGGCATGCTTTCTTCCGATGATTGATATTCTAATCATCTGTCACAGTACAATGGCAGTTATTTAGCAATTATTCAGAATATACATTACGAAGCTTTCTATATACGTACATTTGACGAAATAATTTGGAACGAACACCCACAAGGAAGGCACATCATATTAAGTCAACTTAGGATCTTTCTGGCGTTTGAATTTATTACCCATCCCCGGTATTGAAACGTAAGCTTTAGGTTCAATAACTTCTGATGCGTTTTGAATAAGAGCTCCTTTATTTATCTTCTACCTTAGTATCCAATTGGTTCTTGTATTATAAGATAAATATATATGTTGTGTAAATTATTGATTATATGTCAGTATTGTGTCTCAGTATAAGTGCAAGTGAAAAACTTGAAATGTGGTGCAATGTTTAATCTATTAAGACGTGCATTGCAGTTACGGATTTTAGAAACAATTGGGCTAGATAGAGCCTTAGTCAAACAACTCTGTTTTTCTGAATTTTATAATCTGGTTTGGTTTCTAGCTCAGTAATGTTTGCACACTTTAGGCTGATTAGTTCGGGACCTACAGTTTAACATGGATTCCGAACCCCAAACAATCATCCGTTTTGATCATAAAATTTGACATGCGGCTTATGAATTTATATTAATCTGAATAACACTATAACAAAGTGCTTATATCGAATATTTTTTAATGTCTGATTGGTAAACGTCAACCTCTGATTGTTAAAATTCACAGAATTTCTCGTAAACTAGTTTATTTAAATGTTTTTCGATGATTGGTATTCTAATCATGTGTCACTGTACAATGGCAGTAATTTAACAATCACCCAGAACAAACCTTGAAAAGCCTACAAAAACATTTTGCCAAAATAATTTGAAACATACATCTACATGGCAGGCACATCCTATTCATTCCAACAGAAGCTTTTCTGTCTTGCGTTTTATTTATCTACCTCTGTTATGGGCCCGTAAGCTTCAGGTTGAATAACATCTGATGGGTGTTGAATAAAACTCCCTTATGATATGTTCCCTTGGTCTACGATCATCTCTTGCATTATCAGATAAATATATATTTCGTGCAGATCACTGATTATATGCCAAATTATAGAAAAAAAAAGTAAAGCCCTATTTGTATCCCGGTGGTAATGCAAGCAATAAGATTGAAAGAAGGTGCAAGGTTTAATCCATTACCGGCATAAATTGCAGTTGCTAATTCCATTAACAATTGGGCTAAATAAACATTGGTTTTGTCTGGCGTGTTGCTGTAATGTCATTTTGTGCACACTGCGGATAATTAGACGAAGACCTACAGTTTAACGAGGATTCCGAAATACAAACATCTATGCCTTCGCCAGTAATCGAACCTCAAACCTGTCATACCAAAGTTGAACGCTAACTAATCGTCCATCAGACCACTGTCATTCAGTAAAATGTCTGCGGATTACTATGTGTACGATGTGCTTTTCTTGTGTAATAAACTGGCGCAGTGAAAAACAAGATTATAATAATTAATGCTACACCAACACGTTCTTAACATAAAATACCAAATAATATTTTAAATACATTAGATAGAAAACTACATTTATAAATACATTATAGATAGAAACTACTTATAGATAGAAAACTACATTATAGATAGAAAACGTGAGAGAGTATGTAGTTGTCATATTTCGACAACATATAGATTACGATTAAAATAACATTGTATCATTCTTCGTATTGGTTGAATATTTAAAAGAAAATAAGTTACGAAATATCAATACAAAATTGCAGCATCGTCACTAACATCTGTTAACTATTCTTAAGCGGTGCTACACACAAAATATATTGCCTAAATCACAACTTTTTCATTTACTTTTAATATTAATTAATTATTTGGTTTTAAGTAATAAATTCATACTCCTTCGAGTCAGACTTTTCCCAGAAAGAAGCCGAAACAAA
>BPLR01020732.1:0-94425 GCA_021605095.1 Caerostris extrusa
AAAATTATACATGAAATAAACGTTGAGTGTAGATATATGATAAGTAAAATTATACATAAAATAATTTTTTGAATGTAGATATGTGATAATTAAAATTATACATGAAATAATTGTTCAATGCATTCTGTCACAGAAAATTAATATTTCAATACCAATAGATGCCTAATTTACAATATATATAAAATTAGACTTTTATATCCTTCAGTACTTTAGGTTCTCAGTGAATTCGAAACTAGATAATTAAACAAATCAGATGTTCTCATCTTGAATGCAAGGAATAGGTTGAATAAATATGCAGACATAAAAGTTAACCAATCGATTTGAGGTTAGGGCGAACAGTTGGTGTTATTTTTAAGGATGTTCATTCGAAATTGTGCTGTTGTTAAAAAGAATAGAGTATTTCTGCAATGTTGCATCCTTGGAAATGCTGAATCTGTTACACATATGCCATTTGCATACCATATAATCTCAAGTCAAAAACTCACTATTAAAGCAACTATGACATTTATTCCTATAAAGGACTTACTTGAAAGATTTGTTCTGTAAATACAGATTATATGAACATTGATTGCATTTAGCTGTATGAAAATTATAATTTTGAATGGTCAATTTCTTTAAAAAAATATACAAAAGCTTAAAAAAAAATCAAAGAAAAACATTTCACGTGTGATTAAATAAATGTGATGCCCAATGATTGGCCATTAAAGTAATTCATCTCTCTAATCCAATTGATGAGCAAAATTTAAAATAATTTTTTTAATATAATAATTTAAAATAATATGTCGATTTCTTTTCTCGATTTTCTATGTTTTTCAAAAAATTAACCATTTTAATATTTCTAGAATTTTTTTTTCTTAAAATTATTAAAAATTATTATGATACAAAACCATTTATTAAAAATGTTATTTAATATCATTTAAATAAAACTTTGTCATTCCCAAAATATTTTCAAATTATTTCTTAAACAACCTTTGAGGTCCTTTCAAAGGCAATACAATGAAAATTTTATCTACAATTCATGGATATCTACAATCATTCAGCAAAACATTGTTGTATTGCTAACTTGATGTTATAAATATATATTAAGGAGTACGATTCAGAGTAGACTAGTTGATAGCAAGTCGGATTTCCGAACAGACAGACCTGAGTTCGAAATCCGAGAAGCAAAGGTCAACTGAAATGCTCCATGTCTGTGTCGGGTAAAGATACAACAAATTCGTAAGCTACAATTATCTCTCATCAAGGAAGAAGATGCGAAGCCAGTTGCCACCTTGGTGTATTCGTTCGAAATTGTAGTAAAAAAATGTATGGAGAATGCAGCAGGCCTTCCTGTAGGTAACACCGAACTGCTAAGTATCTGTCGTTCTAATGACGAATGGCATCAAGTGACCAACATTCGAGAACAACAATATGTCTTGACTTGGTACTTTGAGAAGCATTCTCGCTGATGATGCTTTATCGCAATTTATCTATATGTTAATTAAAATACTACAGATAACAAAATTTGACAAAAGAGAAAATGAAATTTTCTAAACGAACTACACGAAATTCTTGAATTCATTGCCTATGATGGCTAACAAATTCCATTTTAAAACAAAAAGAATCATTGCTCATATTTTCTAGAAATCAAAAGATTAAAAATAAGAAGAGTAAATTTAAAAAAGAAAGAAATGAATAAAACTTCTGATAAAAGAAATCATAAAATTTTAACAATTGAAATATGATTAGAGCATATGAAGTACAACTAGAACTTAAATAATAAGTGAAAAAGAAATTATAGCCCCATAAAGAAAACGTGGGATACCCCATAGCTTACAGAGTTACGGACTTTTCGTAGAAATTGAAGTATCGTTGCTGTCTTTTATAAGCATCCTCTAACATAACTAATATCCAAGAGTAAGATAGAACTTTATATCCAGAAGAGCTTTGTAGTTTATTTCTTGCTTCTATATATTTTATGAACAATATGTTAAAAAAAAAAAAAAAAAAACGTTTTATTTATAACTGTGTACTGCAATACGTTTTTAAAACATCCAGTAAACCTTTAAACTTTATTTCAACGTTATTTACTAAGTCCTTAGCATGTTGCATTTATAAACAAAAAGAATGAAAATTATTTTAAGGCAAGGCCTTAGATTCCTTAGACTTGATGTATGATTCTGGATTGTTGGCCCTTACTAGCATGGAGGAAGCCTCATTGTTTTTTGGTGCCATCGCAATGCAGAATAAATACTCCCAAAAGGTTACATCTGGAGGACTTCAATTAAAAGGGATCACATGTCTTCAGATTCAAAGAGAAAAAAAGTTTCTGACTTAAATATGTCTCGACTCAGAGTCGCTGTGGCAATCTCGCGTCTAATCGATTCGTCAGCTTGAAAAAAAAAAAAAGGTGATCATAAAGCAATTTGAAGTTAACCATTAAGTAAATTTTCAGTGTCCCTCATCCAAACCGTAAAACTCTTACCATTCCTTTCTTTTTAAATCCTCCCAATCGATTAGTTCCACTTAATAAACTTTCTGGGTTTACCTTGCTCTCACACGGTGCCTGACGTGCTACGACAATTTCACCAATCGCACGCAAAAAAACAACCTATCAGCAACCGAATGAAGAACAGGAATTCCTTTAAAAGTCCCGCTCGTTAGATGATGCCTAGAATCTCCCAATGGCTTCATGAACTATCTGATTGGGCTTCAACTGCAAGATTAAGCGGAGATAAACAGTTTGTAAGCAGCCTGTTTGATTCGCTTCAGAGATAATCATTGTTGTTCGACAGCCGCTTACACCCATCAAATAACTCAATTCGTTGGTTTGTTGAATTTGTTTCTTGATGATCTTCGCTTCAGTAGTCGGGAGTTCGATTCGAGTGAGAAGAGAATTCGCTCACAGGGCATGTCTTGAATCTCAATTAGGCTTTTGTCTTGCGTCCACCCTTTTCGATGACATGCCGTTTCTTGATGGCAGCAAGAAGATTAAGACGGAGTGGAAAGATTTATGTTTTGATGGGACCTGCGATGCGATTTAAAAATGGAAAATTTATTGTTTCCTTTATGGGCTGTTTGTTTGCTTGCCAGAACCTGTTTTAGATGTAGATTTTGAGATATTGTCCAACCATGGCTTCATGGTAAGAATCTCGGTGGCAAATGACTCGTGGGTAATTCTGAGTCTAAAATTGTATGTAGTACATCAAAGAATGAAATATTAAGACTAAGATCAATAACCAACCAGAAGTCTACTCTTTAGTATGCCTGTCGTGGGTATTCGACATTAATTTTGTTTTACTTCACATTCCTCTGTGGAAAAGTCAGATCGTTGTCTTTCTAAGCTATATAACACATGAACTGGACAATAGAAAACCCATCTGTTGAAATGGAAAGCACCAAACAAAATTTAGTTTTTCTGATTTCATACAAATCTGTTGATGCTTGGTGTAATATATCTTTTTTTTCGACACTTAGGATGCATTACTGTAGCATGCTTCGTTATTGTCGACCTTAATGGCCAGGCATTATTTCCTGTAATATAAATGTCAAACAGTTGTCCGCGAAGATATCTAGAACTTATCACAATCATTTTTTTGACTTAGTGTAACAATAGGGGGCAAGACGGGCAAATTGCCACGGGCCCTGACCCAAGCAGATAGGCTATGAGTACAGGAAAGGCCTGACATTTATTATTACAAAATAAAGTAAAATGTATTTAATTATTCTGCATTTAATGAAGTCATAAATTAAAAAAAAAAATGTGTATCAAGATTTTAAACGTATTCATTTGCATGAAAAATATATTGCATCTGGTAGTAATATTAAAAGAAACAGTTACACATGGGCAATCCTGATCATAGGGACTTCTCCGATTTCTGGTTCGTGAATAAGTGCTTGCAAAGAAAAATGGGAATTCCGCTATCACCCATGTTCACTTGTTATGGAATTCCCTGATTTTCGAATAAGTACTTACAGAATTAAAAGTGTGAATTTTCGCTGGCAAGCCAGAGACTTCCAGAGAGCGGGAAGTCCCCTTGTCTCGCGGATTCTCCTTACGTCACTATTGTCTTACATTTTGTTTCATGGTATAGTTACACCACTGGTAGCAAAAAAAGAATACTCTTAAAAAGTACTCAAAGTTGAAATACTTAAAAAGTACTCTTAAGTTAAAATAAAAGTACTCTTAAAGAATTTCTGCTAAAAGTGCATGATAAGAAAATAATCGCGTTCTAAATGAATGCATTGTTATGTATTTCAACATTACTATATTTAATATGTAGTAAGTCTTACGGATTAAATTTTTATTATTAGAACATTACTTTATGATTTTTCATCTCGCTTTTTAATAGCATTTTTATAGGAAAAAAATAGTTGATTTAATTATTGACTATCATTTTAGCTAATAATTTTATTAAATAATAATAAATAAAATTATTTATTGAAATAATTTAATTGAAAAATAAAAATTATATTTTGATTTAACTGATTTTTTTTTTTAAAGACAGTAGTAAAAAGCAAATTAATAATTTTTTTATATTTGTACCAAAGTGTTCATAATACTTTTTTTTAATTTAACTGCTGAAAATTAAATAAGAATCTTCAAATAAAAAATATGTATTTATTTTTAAATAGTCTTAAGATCAACAATTAAAAATTCGAATTAAAAATTAATCCCGACATTGAATAGATTAATATCTGATATTTTTATAATAAAAATTCAAACAAAAATTTACATAGTAAAAATTTTTTTTTTTAAATATCTTTCAACTCTTAAATAAGTGAAGAAATATACATACATAAAATATGCATGTATAAAAATTATTTTATATTTATTTAATTTAAAAAAAATTAAGGACTAGGTCTTAATATAGAAATGTTTTAAATAAAGTTTTTGAAAAAATGATGATTAAATAACATTATTTTACTATAAAAATTAAACATTTTATTTAATGATTAACGAAAAAAATTTTAATATTTATAAGAAAAACTTTAAAAATTAAAAAAAATGCATGAATTTAATTGGATTAGAAATTGTTCATATTTATATTATTCAAATGAAGCTTAAACCGAAATCACAAAAAAAAGCGATAACCGACGATCGCATGG
Organism: Caerostris extrusa; assembly: GCA_021605095.1. Classification (NCBI taxonomy): domain Eukaryota; kingdom Metazoa; phylum Arthropoda; class Arachnida; order Araneae; family Araneidae; genus Caerostris; species Caerostris extrusa. The sequence continues at coordinate 5,089 of BPLR01020732.1, forward strand.
CAACCCTTCAACTCACTTCTTTCCGCTTTCCTCTTCCAATCCCAAGATGCGGGAGAGACAAATCATCACTCATTTTGGAGAGGAGAGTTACTCCGGCGGAAAGCATTCATCTCACAAAATGGACCGACTTAGATTTTTATTTTATTTTTACTTTTTCTCGATTCTTAGGGAGAGAAAATTTCTCCATCTTAAGGAACACATTGCCGAGTCATTTATTACGACAGATGTCTGTGCCTTGCGGATAATGTTGTGACACGCCAAGTGAAAGAGAAAAATTCTCGCCAAGGTTACTTGTGTAGTATTTGCGCGCGATGATTGATTGAGCGGGGCTTTACATCACCTTCTTCAAGTGAAATATTCGCTTTGTTCTTCTCCGAGTGTAGGGGGGGGGGATGAATTTGGGGGTGCGTCGTTTCACTTGGTTCGTGTCAAACATCCCCCAGCTTTTAGAGTGCAGTTTTTTGATTAAATGCTGTAACATCTGCCCGATCTTTGAAGTAAGAAGTATTTGAGAGAATGATCGAATGATTTCTTCAAGATAGAACATTGCAGAAAAAAAAAAAAAAAAATTGTTACATTATTTTTGAAGACACTAGTTTAAAAGTAATTTTATTAACACGATTAAACTTAATATTCGCTTTATTAATAGTATAATAATCAACAAAAGGAAAAAGGAAAAATATTTTATAATAAGATACAATATTTTAATATACAGTATTTCAAACTTCGATATACAATATTTTAAATAAGATACAATATTTCAAAATATTAATATAAAATACAAAATTAAATTTACAAAATATCAAAATAAAAATAAAAAAGGTTTTAGCATATTTTTCAATATCACTGGTATTTCAATCTTATTAACAATATACAATATTATTTGCTTTTTTAATAGTAATAATCAACAAAATTAAGAAAAATTATTATAAGAAAATTTCAAAATTTTTTAATAAGAAACAATATTTTCATCTTTTAAATATTAAAATAAAATACAAAATTAAATATTACAAAATACTATTTCGTCAGTGGAGCAACAGTCCCATGGTGGGCCAAGGCCATCTGTCTACTGGCAGATTTCGAGACAGCTATTATCTTTTTTTGGGATAGGGTTTCCAGCCCTACGCCCAACCCACAACAGTAATATTAGACCGGGGACTGTTGCGTGGCTTTACTTGGTTCGTGTCGAACATCCCCGAGCTCTTTAGTACAGTTTTTTCATTAAATGCTGTAACATATGCCTGATCTTTGAAGTAAAAGTATTTCGGAGACCGATCGAATGTTTTCTTCGAAGTTAGAACATAAAAAAAAAAAAAGAGTGTCAGCTTATTTTTTAATAGCACTATTGTGAAAGTTATTTTATTAACACAATTAAAATTAATATTTGCTTTATCAATAGTAATCAACAAAAACTAAAAAAAAATTATTATAAAAATTTTCAAATATCTTTTAATAATAAACAACATTTTAATATTTTACAATATTAAAATAAAGTATAAAATTAAATACTACAAAATATCATAATCATCAGTGGCGGAACAGCCCCATGGTGGGCCATGGCAGATTTCGAGACAGATGTTATCTTTTTACGGTGTAGTGTTGTCAGCCCTACGCCCAATGCTCAACGTTTATATTAGACCGGAACCTACAGTTTATATGCCCAACGTTCTACGATCATATTAGACTGGGACCTACGGTTTAAAATGGACTCCGAACCACTACAAACATTCATGCCACCGCTGGGACTCGCAATCGATACTTGTAGCATCGAACTCCAGAGCACTAGTCATGTGGACATCAGGGCCCACAAAAATTCTAATCTTATCTACAAAATCTAAGTAATCTTTTTTAACACAATTAAAATTAATATTTATTTTATTTATAGTATAATAATCAACAAAAATGAGAATAAATTTATTATAAAAAAAAATTTCAAATTTTTTTTAAATAATAAGCAATATTTTAATCTTTCAAAATATTAAAAATAAAAAACAAAATTAAATATTACAACATATATATAATTATATTATTTAATATAATAATTTAATATAAATGTTATTATTAACTTATTTTTGATGACACTAGTGTAAAAGTAATCTCATTAACACAAATTAAATTAATATTTACTTTATTTATTGAATAATAATCAACAATAATGAAAATAAAAATTATTATAAAAAAATTTCCAAATGTATTTCTAAATAAGAAACAATATTTAAATTTTTCAAAATATTAAAATTGAATACAAAATTAAATATTACAAAACATAAGAAATTATATTATTTAATATACTAATTTAATTTATTCTTTAATTTAATTTTATTTTTTAATATTTAATAAAATATTTACTTTATTAATAGTATAGTAATCAACAAAAAAAAAAAAATTTATTATAAAAAAAAAATTTCCAATATTTTTTTTTAAATAAGAAACAATATTTTTAATCTTTTAAAATGCTAAAATAAAATAAAAAATTAAATATCACAAAATATAAGGAATTATATTATTTAATATAATAATTTAATATAAATATACATTTAATATAAAAAGTTAATAATAAAACGAATTTTTTTGATTAATTTTTGAATGTTGAACTAGTGTAAAAGTAATCTTATTAACACAATTAAAATTAATATTTACTTTATTCATAACATAATAATCAACAAAAATGTAAAACATTTATTATAAAAAAAATTTCACAAATTTTTTTTCAATAAGAAACTATATTTTAATCTTTCAAAATATTAAAGCAAATACAAAATTAAATCTAAAATATGAAATTATATTATTTAATGTGGTAGTTTGATATAAATGTTATTATTAATTTATTTTTGAATGGCATTAGCGTAAAAATAATCTTGTTAACACAATTAAAATTGATATTTACTTTATTAATAGTATAGTAATCAACAAAAATGAGAAAAATTTATTATAAAAATGTCAACTTTTTTTTTTTTAAATAAGCAACATTTTAATATTTCAAAATATTAAAAATAAAATGCAAAAATTAAATATTACAAAATATATGAAATTATATTATTTAATATAATAATTTAATATAAATGTTATTATTAATTATTTTTGAACGGTATTAGTGTAAAAATAATCTTATTAACAGAATTAAAATTAATATTTACTTTAGTCATAATATAATAATCAACAAAAATGAGAAAAATATTTATTATAAAAAAATTTCAAATATTTTTTAAATAAGGAATATAATATTTAAATCTTTCAGAATATTAAAATAAAATACAAAATATATGAAATTGTATTATTTAATAACTATAATAATTTAATATAAATGCTATTATTAACTTATTTTTGAATGGCAGTAGTAATCATATTAACACAAAATTAACATTTACAATTACAAATTAATAGTAATTTGTCAAAATTACAATTAAAGTAAAATTAGTTTTTTGTAATTTTAACACATTACAATTACAATTAATATTTATTTATAGTATAATAACAAATTGAAAAACAATTTATTATAAAATTTTCAAATATTTTTTTAATAAGAAACAAAATTTTTATCTTTGAAAATAATAAAATAAAATACAAAATTAGATATTAAAAAAATATATGAAATTATATTATTCAATATAATAATTTAATATAAATATTATTATTAACTTATTTTTGAATGGCACCAGTGTAAAAGTAATATTATTAAAACAATTAAAATTAATATTTAATTTATTACTAGTATAGTAATCAAAAAATATAAAAAAAAATTATAAAAATTTTTCAAATTTTTTAACAAAAAACAATATTTTAATCTTTCAAAATATTAAAATACACAAAAAATATCACCAAAGATATGAAATATATTATTTATTATAAATGTTATTATTAACTTATTTTTAGATGGCACTAGTGAAAAGTAATCTTAAACTCAATTAAAATTAATATTTTCTTCATAGTAATCAACAAAAATGAGAAAAAAATTATTATAAAAATTTTTTCAAAATTTAATTTCACCCAATAAAAAAAAATTTTCACAATTTTTTTTAAATAAGAAACAATATTTAAATCTTTTTAAAATATTAAAATTGTAGAATAAAATAAACATTTTTTAAAAATTATTTACAATTGTTTTTACTTGTTGAAAAGGAATAAATAATGCCATATTTGAAAATGTTGAATTTTTTCATAGGAAAATTGCAAACACGACGTATTCTTAATAAATTTTTTTCGTTCAATTCTTCTTTATGCGGACAAATTGTAATAAAATTTAAATTAAATTTATTCTTAATTAAATAAATTTTAATATTTTTTTGCAAAAGATTAAAGTCTGTAATATCCGTAATCTATGAAATAATTTGAAAATAAAACTATAAACATCATGAAAGATTTTGACAGAAACAAACTATAGAACAAAACACCCAAAGACACATTCTTTTTTATTATAATCAAATATTTATCTCATTTGTTTACAAACTCGAAAGATAACAAACAGTCATTTAAAAAAAAAAAAAATCCAATTTTATAGCTTAAAGTAATTAACTCACTTAAAAGTCATGACATGAATCCGATTTTAAAACGTCATTTTAGGCATAGGAAGTGATTTTTAAAAACGATAAAAAGAAACAAAACCGAAATTTGATTGTCCCAATAAAAAAAAACAAAACAACGAAAAGAAAAGAAAGATACATACTTTGGTTAAAGTTCTTTCTTTAAGCCTCAAGGCGTACAAATGCGCTTACAGAAAATCAGAACGAAATTTATTCAAGTACATCACTTTCCATTCTTTATTTTTTTTCTAAGTCATCTAATCCCTCCTCCACGTTTTTTAGAGGGAAAAATTTAAATCAAATAAGCTCAGTTGCTTGTCCCTGGGGATAATTCTTATTAGTAACTACGAGAAGACCATGTTTTTTTTTTTTTTTTCCCTACCTCCCTTATTACATTCATTCGCCATTTTAGTCTGCCTTCGGCATAATGCATTAAAGATTGTGTTATGGAACAATTTTCTGATTTCTTCTCGGCTTTTCTTGCTAAGCAAAAGATAATTTTCTCTGGTTGCATTACGGGAAATGATGATCATACTAATAAGAAAAAAATAAATAAATAAAATAAAAATAAAAAATAAATAAAAAAATAAAATAAAATAACGCAAATTTTCGCTAGCTAAGGAATTAGCATTCATCCGATTTCTACCTCACCGTAAACTCGTTACGCCTAATGCAATTTCGCCTGCACTAAACCCCAGAGAATTATGTTATGTGCGACATACCTTTTGTTGAAAACGTTATTAAAAATGTATACCAGCAAATAAATCGTTTTCCAGTACTGTGTTAATGCCAGACGAGCACCCTAAATTTATTAAAACGTTGTTTCTTGCGAGCGATAACATTGCTTACTTAAATTTATGTTTTTCTAATCTGATTTTTCAAATGTACTTTTGTTGTACCACAATTTTTATATCAGCTTATCAAATTTGAATACATCACTTTAAATATACTAACGTATAAATAAGGCATTATGTTCAAGGGAATTTACTGTGTGTTAAATTAGTATATTTTTATTCGCTACCAACAGCAATTTTGAATTAGAAAACTCGTTCTTTTCTTTTGGTGTGATTCGTTCTTATGAAATATTATAAATAAAATGTTCTTTAAATTAAACTGGCTGTCATGTTTCAAAAGTGTGTTGTATTTCAGGCCAAAATAAAATTATTCTTTAACATTTTTTTTTTTTCTTTCTCTTATACAGTATAAGAAATACAGAAGAAAGTGGAGGTCGATAACTTGTAAAATTAAAGGCACCTTTTTCCAAGTAAAATTTCCCAAAGGGTTGAAAATACAGATTTATTTTATCTTAATGTTGTAAATTACTGGTAAAACTTAAACTTATATTAAAACTTCCAGTTTTATATACTCATACATTTTCATATCACATAATCACACAAGAGATTTCTTTTTAACATAAAAATGTTTTACAATTCTATACAGAGTTCGTAGCATAATGGAAAAGGCTTGTACCACATATTATAATTTAAGTATTTTAAATCGAACATCTTATAAAAATACCACACAATTTAAACATGATCGCCTAGTGAAAAAGTAATTTAAAAATTATTAAATTTGTGTACTGAAGTTTTTCTACAAAATATATTAAATGTGTGCATTGTAATAAGGTATTGCCATAAAACAGTTTTCCACAATTTTTAAATTAGGAACTACTCTTATAAAAGAGAGATTCTACTATTTCAATAAATGAATACATTCTTCTTGAAATATCAGAAAGAAAATATTGCTTTCTCGAGAAATTTGATAAAATAATCAAAATGAAAAATTGAAACTGTAATTAAAAGTGAGAACATACTATCTACTTAATCTGGTGAAATTTTGATATCTTTTGCAGTATAAATATCACATGTTGTTCTTTTTATTTAAATCTCATAAAGATTTTTCATTTACGATGTTCTTAATTCATCATTCTGGTTGAATATATGGAGTAACGTCTCGGGCTTTATTAGTCCTATAACGTCTTCAAGAAGAAGGCCACTTTCAGGTTCACGGGAACACTTTAATTTTCTATTTACAAGCTCTCTCTCTCTTTATATATATATATATATATATAATGAACTCTGGATTATTATACAAAGGAATGAAAAAAAATTAAAAATAAAATTTGGTCACAAGTACAGTTCACTCCAAGGAAGGAGATTTTCAGAGTTCTCAAGTCTACGTCGAATCTAATTGCCTGGTCTGCGGCAGACCTTAATTGTCACACGGCGTGATAAACAAAACAACAAGGGGCTCACTTTGAAAAACAAGAGGAAACTCCGGCCTATTCCGTCATTTCAGAGAAAAAAGAAATACAATACTTCTGGTAGATTCGTCGTAGAACTCTCTCTTTTCTTCTCAAAAACCTCATATTAAGAAAATATGTCAAAAGCGGGGAGAAGTCAGCTTCCCTCCCTTCTCCTTGAGTAGACATTTTCTCAGCTCGTGGTCTACCACCAATCACGATGGAACAACTCATGGTGTAGTCCATATTCAATCTGTAGTTGGTTCGATTTGTGAAGATCTCCCACATTCGCTAATTTCCTGAGTCTCATTATACATGACAATATCTCCTATCAAATTTGAGTGGTGGATTGTTATTATGTACATGCCAAAGAATATACTTTCTTTCTCTCCTGGGAATGAAATGCGAAAAACTCTTCTTGTGAGAAAAATGCTACATATGGGCTTTCTAACTACCCATTGTAAAAACAGAATTTATAATACCTATAAAACACACATAGCATAATTTAAAAAAAAAATGCTCTATCGAAATATAATTGAGTCTTTAGTATGAAAATGGTATATAGGAAATAGACAACTAATTGTACATTTAACCAATTTTTACACTACGAAATTGCAACAATTTGAATGTTCATTGCCAATCAATGAATTTATTCTTGCGTTTAAAATAAAGCTTCACAATTCAGTCATAAAATTCATCGCAAAATTCAATAACAAATCATAATCATCACTTAAAAAAAAATTAAATTAAGATTTCCAAATCTTTGAACATAATTTAAATATAAGGAAAAGAATAAAATACTTGCCTTATTTTATTCACTCAATAGACAGAAAAAAAAAAAAAAAAAAAAAAAAAAAAAAAAAAAAAAAAAAAGAATTTAGAACTCAATATTAACATTTGATTTATGTTACAACCTCTTAAGCAATTCAATAACAATGAACGGAAAAAAAAATTTCCAAACAATTCAACTGCAGTTAATTTCCGTTTAATTCAAAATTACCCCGCACAATGTGACGTAATAAAATGGGCGGAGACTGTTTCATTCGCAGCTGGTATAATAAGCATATCGTTTTCCCTTTCGATCGGTTGCCACTACAAATGCTAGGGTAGAAGTTATATATCACCTAGACTCGGTTGTCGATTGCCCCGTTTGATAATGTCGTGCCAAATTACTGGGCTGCATAACCGCCTTGGCGCCATCTTTGGCAGACTTATTACACAGTGCTTTCGAAGGCAGATCGTGCAGTTAATTTATCTCTGGGCTTGTTTGTGATTTTTACAGGAAATATCTTTGACAGTATCTTGAGGTATGAAGTTGAGAGGATAAGGTGGAAGTGGTGAGGTTTACACCCACAGGAAAAGTTTTTTGGGGTTGGTTTTGGGTTTCTCATAAATCTGCTGACACCTGCCTGATCATTAGTTTAGTGGTTTTACAGTTCCAGCTGTAGTATCTCTTTGTGTTGATGTGGTGTTATAAATTTTAGCACTAACGAAGGTGCAAGATATCTCGTTTTAAGAACTGGCGATTTGTAAGATTAATTCATTTTAACAACAATAAATTTTAAGTTTGTTTTCTTGATTGGAAATAATTTATGAGTTAATGTTAATTAGTAAATTTACATTCTTGTTTTGAATAAAATGACATATAATTGTTTTCTAATAAAACAAAATTTAATTAATTATTATTAAAAACAATTATGTTTTCTAATGAAACATAATTGTTTTCTAAAAAAATTACATATGATTTAAAAAACTAATCAAAAGGTATCGTTTTATGAATTAATAATGTAAAGTATTATTTAAAAATCATATAATTATATGAAAACTGTACGTTAAAATAATGTAAAGTATTATTTAAAAATTATATAATTATCAATACGAAAACTATACAATAAAATAATATAAAGTATTATTTACAAATTATATGATTATCAATAGGAAAACTATACAATAAAATAATACAGTATTACTTAAAAATTATATAATTGTCAATATGAAAACTATACAATAAAATAATGTAAAGTAATATTTAAAAATTATATAATTTTCAACATGAAAACTATATAATAAAATAATATAAATTATTATTTAAATTGTTATTTAATTATTTTCATTTTTATAGAAGTTTCATAATTGAAATGAAAATAACATGCAACTAAGAAAGAAAATGTGCAATGGAAAATTATAATACTGAGTAATAGTATATTGAGTAATAGTATGATAAATAGTAAGATCAGATTAAAGAACTTAAATTATTTGTTTGTATGTGCCAAACTGAATTATATTCAGAAAATTTCTTATTAATATAAGTGAACAAAATTAAATTTTGTGTTATTTCTGTTACTTTTGATTATTTTTATTAAAATTAATTATTTTTATTTTATATAAACAATTGTTATGAAAAATAGATTATCGTAAGTTAACGGAAATTTCTTTGTCTAGTTAATAAAATAGTGCCTTTTGGATATTAATAATAATTCAGTGATCTATAAAGTCAAAAGACTTTTTCTTCATTGGCGAAACAGCCTCATGGTGGGCCAAGGCCTCTCATTTCGTGACTGGAGATGGTTTCTTGTTATGGGGTATGGTTGTCACCCTTAAGGCCAACGCTCTACAGTCATATTAGACTATGTACCTATGGTTTAAAAAGTGGATTCCAATCCCCTACAAACATCTAATGACAGGATTCAAACCCAAAACGTGTGGTACTGAGTGCCAGAGGGCTAGTCACTGGCCATCAGGTCCCACAAAACAATTACCAACAATTTTTTTATAAGTTGTGAAAAAACTCAACTATTAAATGTTAAAACTCTTATTTTTTAATTTAGATTGCTTCACAAGTCATTTAAAATTGAAGAAAGTAGCTTGATCTGCTTGATAAGTAAAATGATAAAAATAAACTCTAATGAAATATCGTTTTAAAAAATTAGGTGAGGAGAAAGTTAACTAAAAGTTTTCATTTTCTATCTCTATGAAAATATTTACACATAACTGAAATACTAAATTTCTCTTATTGTTTATTTGTAGGAATGGTAAATAAAATACAAAAATGCACAAATTTATAAAAAAAATTTCTATTTACATCATAATTTTGTTATTTATATAAAATAAATTGCTTAACCATAATCAACATTTTAAAATATCGAAATTGAATTTAGTATAATGGATTACTCGCAATAGTTTATTGAACAGTTTATTTATCAAATTTCTCTCTTTTTTTAATTTGGAGAAATGGCAAATTAAAGACAAAAATTTACAAATTTATAGAAAGTTTTGTTATGTACATAATAAATTATTTATATAAAAAAATCCGCACCTATAATCGACATTTTTAAGCATAGAAATTGAATTTAGCTTAAATGATTACTAGGGATAGTTTATTGAACGTCTTCTTAACAAAATAAATTTCAATTTCAAGAATCTAGTGTTCGCTCACCAATTTTTTTAATTGTTCTTTACCCTGAAGGTTCTTTTTATCGATATTTACATAAATCATTTTTAATGAAAAAAAAAAAATAGTACGAAAAAATTGACTTATTATCGATATCGATATTGGATATCTTGCAATTAATTTGTTTGATTAAAAAATTGTAGCCTAGGAGAAGTTTCTCCTCAGAACTTCAAGATAGGATTGATCGATAAAATAATTAATGGGACATGATTTGGGTGAGATTATATGAACTATATATCTACAGTCTTTCTCTCTTTTACAAAGAAGTTTAAGGATTGAAGACCTTCTTGCTTTAGTTAAATAACTCAAAAATTTACTTTATGTATATTCCATTTATTTCACGATCGTTGTATTACCACGTGTACTATATTAAACCTCTTTTTTTAAAGAAAATCTCAATTCTTTGTAACAAAACAAACATGTCACGATTGGGAATTGAACATAAATCACAGTAACCTTGTAAAGAATTGAAATTTGTGTAAATAAAATTAATTGAGTTGTCTGTTGAGTTTTTAAAAAATGAATAATTTTGCTGTTGTTTCTTTAGTTAATATATATCTTTCTGATATTTGTGACTAATTATAAATATAATACATTCAATTCTTTTAACAAAAAGAACACTATAATAATATTTATTGTCTGTTAAAAATTAGTTAATACGTTTAAAAATTTTTTTTTGGCAATGCAATAACAAAACGTACGAATTGTGGAATTTTTTTTGTATTTTTTTTTTTGTCTTCAAATTCAAATAATTTGCAATAATTTGATTAGTGATCTAAGTGGTATCAATTATCATGTTTTATTGTTTTCATTTATTTACTTTATTACTTTATTTCATTAACTTATTAACCTTTTATTTTTAATGATAGAAATGCATTTAAAATACCAAAGATACTAAGTAATTGTTACATACTTTTGTGTGTGCCGATTTATTATAGCGTGTTGATGCAAAGAATCAGATCAATTATTATTTTATTACAGTTAATCTTTATGCCATAAGCAAGGGTTGCTGTTACTCATTTAGCACTACCCAGAAGGCACGTGTAATTTGAAGATACAATTTATAGTGGATTCCGAACCACTAAACATCCATGGCACCGCTGGGACTCGTATTCGAAACCTGTAGTACCAAACGCCAGAGCACTAGCCACTCGGCCATCAGGACCTAATCTTTTTGTGTTCTTTCTGTAAATATATGTATAAAAACATTGCATAAATATCTGAGGAAAGTTGAAAAATAACGAGAAAAGCAATAATTAAAAGTATTAAAATTCATAAAAGTAATTGAAATTACAAAAATTTTAAATTTTTTTTAAAAAGTTGACACTTTTAAAAATATTTTGTGTAATTAAAACATGAATTGGAATATTTTATTCATTTGAATTTTTTGAAACTGATATTTTATATGCATCAAAATATTCCCAATTTAAACATCAGTTTAAATATAAAAATTAAGAATAAGTCCTCTCTAAATGTTGATGAATGGTTCCCATGCGAATGTTTTTTTTTTACTGAAATATGAAGTATTGCATCAATCAAAAACTAAGACTTCTATTATATGATCCTGGTAGGGGAAGGGGGATTTTTTCTCTTTTAAACAAAAGGACTTAGAAACGCTACCCTCCAGAAATCCCCGAGGGTTTAGCAAGCATGGTGGTGAGGTGACAGCATGCTATCTATTACATATCGAAGCGTTGTAACAAGAGTGGAAGCTTTTAGGCGCCAAAATGTGTTATTTTAATATAAAAATATATATCCTCGCCATCCTCAGATGTATCGCTTTCAATGAAACAACAACGGAACCCCTTGGAAACCCGGTCACGATTTCTGATGTCAAAGAAAAGTAATGTTCGTGCCCACTTGGCGATATCAGTTACAAAAAGTTGGCGTGAGGATTTGCAGGAACTTAGTGGCAGCCGGGAAATAATGGTATAGTGTTCTGTTCATATATAATTTATCTTAGGATTTTTGTTTTCCCAAGTCTAGACCTTTGTGATTTATTTTCCAGTTTGCATAAAATGGGAAATATCATGAAATTTGTATCTATGAAAATTTAAATTTAAAAATGTTTTGTTAGAAATTTAAAAAGTAATTAAGAGTGTTAATTTTTATTATTTCTGAAAATTAATTATTTATTTAACATATCGTATATTTTCGATTGTAAATAATCGAAAGTTTCGAAAGATAAACTATCAAAAGTTTCGAGTGTCAACAATCAATCGAATGTCAACAATCGAATACTTCGAATGTAAATCAAATATTTTGAATGTAAATCGAATATTTCGAATGTAAAAGCGTACTTGTTGTTACCTATGGCTTTATTAGAACTCAATCCTTACAAATTTGGCCACTTACCGTAGAAACAAAAGAACATACAAACAAATAAAAATTACAAAAGGAAAAAAAACATTCTTAACAAAAACGACCAAAAGATCTTAAAAACAGTTAAAAACAAATTTAATATTCTAAGGAGCCAGAAAAAAAGCCAGAAACACCCTAATAAATGTACGTGTGATCAGGGCATGATTTCTCTGGCCCTCCCGGACAGAGTACACAAATCACCATTCTGTTGTAAGTTAAAGTCCAGTCCCGAGAAAATAAGTAGATGGGCCTTATTCATTTTCTCTGCCTCACATAAAATACACATATCAGCGTTCAATATTTTGACCACATATTCTGCCAGGCAGTTATGTCCAATTCTTAATCTAAAAGGAAGAACAGCCTCTTTGCGAGTTTTTCCACTCAATTTTTCCCAGTTATCCCCGATTGTCTCCCAGACTTTTCTTTTAGTGTTAGATAATGTTTCACTAATATACAATTGTCCCGTATAGTTCTCCTAAAAATCAAGATGAATAGGACATTGTCCAGGAACTTCTGTTCTTTTTTTTTTGCAAGAAGATATGCCCTTAAGTTTCCATCAATTCCAATATGTGATGGAATCTACTGAAAGTGATGTATTCCGGGGCTAATAACCATAGCCTCTCCGGGGCAAATTTTCATTAAATTTATGGATACCTTTAAAAGTAAACTTAATATCAAAAATTGAAAGCTAAGGTTATATCGAATTAGTAAAGAAATTAAATTTAGAACAAAAAACAACATTATTCGTTAAATCCCTCACGTAACTTTAAAAAAGAATTGTGTTTTAAACAGAATTTAATATTTTCCCTCTGTAAAAAAAATTGGAAAATGTCTAATCGCATGCTAACTAAATATATCAAAGACAATGGTATTCTAGTTTCACAGCGTACCTTGCAGGGACGACTTACAGAATTTGGTTTGATGGCAAGAAAACAATATCGCAAGTCGGAGCTTACTAAGGCAATGGTTAAGCAACGGTTGGAATGGGAATGAAAATACAAAAAATGTTTCAATAGAAGATTGGAAAAGGGTAAATATGAATTGTGATAAGTATTATTTTCTATCAGTGTTATGAAAACTTATGTACTTAAGTCAAGGATATTTTTCTTTTTCCGCAGGTTTGCTTCTCAAATGAGTCCTTTTCCCAAATCAGGACTGATAAGTCAAAACGTGTCAGAAGATGGCCTGGAGAAGAATACCATCCTCACTGTATTGTTCCGACGTTGTTGGTTAAACATGCCACATTTATCATGGTGTGGTCTTTGATAAATTTTAGAGATACTGGTCTTTTTTTATACTACCTTGCATATTTTGAAAACGACCAGAACCTCTAAAAGTTACAGTGAATATGTGTGGAACTTTTGTATAATTATTTTTTGCGAGGTACATTATGTAGAGAAATATATTTAGAAACGTATTAAACTAATCATGTATCTTATTTGAATATTTTATTTTATAAATTTTTTAAATTTAATTTTAATTTTTGTATTTTTATTAAATCTTTATAAAAAATGTAACAATTATTGCATATTATTTTTAATAATTTTTGAAGATTTTTGCTTTTATGTTATGTTTGCTTAATTGTTATATCCTTTAAAATATATAGTTTAAAAATTTCACTTTTTAATGAATTTGTAAAAGTCTATGTAAAGCAATTTGTATTTGGGCCAAATCACAAGATAGGGGTCATTGGGATTTGGCAACTTTTTTTGTAGAGTCGGCTGTGCGATAAGTCGCCAAATGTGGTAACCTGTATTTATCGTACTATTTGCAATTGAATTATAATCACAACCAGTTACTTGGAGCATTTTTGAGAAAAGATTTTTTTTTGACGTCAAATCCCAATGGCCTCTATTCTGCGATTTTGCCGGTATTTGTATAATAGTATTTTATAAACTCAATTTGAAATAAAATACACAAGTCCAAATAAAATTTAAAATTATTTTTCATATTTTTTCATGTTAATTTACAAACAAACATATTAAATGATATTTTTAAAAATATATATTGTTGGAAAAGAATTTACTCTCTATACATTTTATAAAATTTTACATACGAAATAATAATTTGAAAGTAGTTTTAATTTATTGAATTTGTAAATATGGGAGCTACAATATTAATTATGCAATATATTGAATGAATTAAATGCTTATTTTTTTTCCATAGTCATAAATAATGGACTTCTAGTATTAATAAAATTCATTAGAAATGTTTAATGATCCGTGATATCGGATAAAAAGGATTCTTTTTAAATAAAGGATTTACAATTAAATCATGCAGTCCACGAGCTTGGAAATTAACGAGTTGACTTCTGAACTGAAGAAATTTAATTTGAAACCAAAGTGTCCATACATATTATAGATATGGAAAATTTCATCTTTAAGCCCAAAAGTTTCTTTAATGGGTATTGATGAAAGTTATACAATTTATGAGAGAAAGTTTGTGCAAAATTCTTGTGACAGTTGGTTCTATAGAGTTGACCCAGAAGTAGTACTGTCTTTATAAATTGGTCAAAAACATGAATTTATGTGAATATTCATAAAAGTAAACATCTTGTGTGGAAAAACATTGTTGACCCAGAATTAATATTGTCTTTATAAATTAATCAAAGAAACATAAATTCATGAGAATATTCGTAAAAAATATGCTCATTTGCCTCATTGACGAAAAAAAAAAACAAAATAAATGTAATCATTCTAAGTTTTAATTTGAAATAAGATTTTTAAAAAGTGTTGTTGCTTATATTCTTAATATTCTTTATTAAACGGATTAATCGTTTAACAGAAGTATACTTTGGGTTGTCAATTTGGGTCCTTTATTTAATTCTCATTCACCTCTCAAACATTATACTTTTTTCTTTTCGAACTTTGACTCCCTCTTCAGACATTAACAAATTAGACTTTTCTAAGTTTGAGGCGTAAGGTTATTGAAAATTCTATAACGGTTTGTAAACAATCTCTGTTTAAATTTTGATTTTAAAACTAATTAATATGTTATTTTCTAAATTTAGAAATATTCATTAAGCATGATTATAAAAAAATTTTTAAATTCTGAAATTATAAAAAAATAACAAAATTTAAAAAAAATTAAATAAATAATATGAATCCAAAAGAAAATCAAGAAAAAAATTGACATCGGAGTGAAGACTTTTGTATTAGTATCACATTTCAAATATCAGGGAACTATCTTAAGCAACGACAATAGTATCCATGTAAAAGAGTACAAATCGGTAATCGAGAATTTTACACAAATAAAAAGTTGTATAACAACAGATTTATCTCACGAAAAGCAAAACTCTTGATTTTTAAAACTTTAGTAAGTCCGATTATTACTTATGCTGGAGAAACGTGGGCATTAAACGCCAAGAACCTGGATTACATCAGGTCCTTTGAGAGGAAAATTTTGCAAAACATTTTGGACAAAGAGTTGACCATAATCTATGGATTAGAAGACCAAACAAAGAAATTGAACACTTAATTAAAAATAGAGACATTGTGAGATGCACCAAATCACAAAGAATCCGCTGTCTCGGACGTATACATCGCAGATATGAGGGAAACATCATTAAAAGGATTATGTTATGTAAATTGTTCAGCAATAGGAGAGGAGGAAGACCAAGGGAAAGGTGGATTGATGAGTCGAAGAGGATCTTAGACAACTGAAAATTATTAATTGCAAGAGATTGACATTGGCGCAAGACAGATAGAGAGCTGTTGTGTTGGAGACTCAAGCCCGTACGAGGCTGTAATCGAATAATAATAATAATAATAAAATGAATAATAATAATAATAATTGTCCAATTAAACAATACATTTCTTCAAAAATTGAATTTTAAAGAAATGTGGTCTTTCTCTTCCTATTGTTGAACAATTTACATAACATAATCCCTTTTAATGATGTTTCCCTCATCTCTGCGATGTACATGCCCGAGCCAGCGGATTCTTTGTGATTGGATGTATATCACAATGTCTCTATTTTTAATTAGGTGTTCAATTTCCTGTTTGGTCTTCTAATCCATAGATTATGGTCAACTCTTTTTGTCCAAAATGTTTTGCAAAAATTTTCCTCTCAAATAACCCAAGTCCTTAGTGATTAATGTCCAAGTTTAGCCAACATATATGACAATCAGCATTATAAATCAAAAGTTTTGCTATAAACATTACACGCTAAAAATTTAAAAAAAAAGTAAATATGAAAAATATTATCGAATTTATTTCAAACTTTAAAAACAAAACATCATTGATACCTGATTTTTAGTCGAAGTTCCACATCCCAACGACATACATCACTTTGCTCTTCAACTCGCGCTCAGTTCTCCTCTTTCGTCGGTTAGATTACCTTCTAAAAGCTTTGCATTTTTGTTCTGCTAACACGAGAGCGCATTTGGAATTTTAATGGAAAGTTAACTTCTCTATTTGAAATTCAAAAGCGAACAAATGGATCCTCAAGCAGTGCCTATAACTCTGATTATTCGGAAGAAGATTTCATTTCTCTCGATGCGGTGTCAAAACTCTCTTGTTTCTGGGTGAAACATTTACTCTCTCTCCTTGTTTAATTGAATTGGTACGCTTATGGGGAGAAATATGGGCTTCAGTTTATTTTAGAAGATTATTTTTATTCATTATTATCTTGAAATGTCTTTAACGAGCTTAATGAGATAATAATAAGATGTTGAAAAGAATCATGGTAAGAAAAATGTCGTACTGCAGTAAGGAAATTATAACATATGCATACAAATGTTAAAAATATGCAAAGAAAATAATTAAGTTTTATGCGTTTCGGGACAGAAAAATATAGTTCAAGTCGTTAGCATTGAAAGAGTAGATTAACTTATTCAAGTATTGTTGTTCATAATTTAAAAGATTTAAATGAATTGTGATAGTTTCTCTTGCTTGCTCAAAATATAAATCCATTTTATTCACTTATTTTCCTATCTTTCAAATAAGGATCAATTTAATTAAAATATTTCTTGAGAATTATAATCAATATAAAACAAGTATGTTTACTTAACATTATGTTATGATTGCAATGTGTCGAACTATACTAGATCTATAACGACTTTAAGAAGAGGGTCACTTTTCAGGTTCATGGGAACACTTTAAATTTTATTTACAAGCATTATTTCTATATACAGTAGTCTATTAATTCTGAAAATTTAATAAATTTGATACACAAGTGCAGTTCACTTCAAGGATGGAGGTTTTCAGAGTTCTCTAGTCATTTTCTCAGCCTATGGTTTATCACCAATAATCATGAAATAGCTTATGGTGCAGCCCATATTTCGATCTGTGAAGGTCGCACCGACAATAGTGACAGTATATAGACAGTATCATGAATAATGAGACCTCATGAAATTCGCTAATTTCATGAGGTCTCATTATTCATGATACTGAATATCTGATCATATTTGAATGACAGATTGTTCTCATTAGTACAAACACTAATTGCATGTAATATAATTATCCACAACACTGCTTATCTACTGTCAACTTTGAATGAGAGGTTGTTATTATGTACTTGTTAAAAAATATATTTCCTCTCTCCTGGGAACGAAATGCTACATCTCTTCCCATGGGAAAAATAGTACATGGTAATCAGTTGGCTTTGTTTTCTTTATTGCAAAGAATTAGACGAGTAATTAGCTAAGCTATTTTAATTTGAAATTGCAATTATGTCTACTAATTTATTGACATGAACATAGGCCATATTTTCTACAAGATACAAGAAGTCATTATTTTCAAGAAGTGATTGCAGTTGTGCCCTTCATTAAGGATTAGCCGATTTTATATTTTCTGTATTGAAAAAAAAAACATTATCACTGAAATTCTTAAGCAATTTAAAAATTTCTAATTCCTGTGCTTTTGATTAGTTAATAATTATACAAATCATTTTTGCAATTAATTTAAACACTGATTTTTCACTACTCCTCTACCCATCAATCTTTAAAAATTCTTTAACATGCAATATATATTTACATCCCTCACCATTATAAATAAGCATCTTACTCATCATTACATAACAACCATAGGCCCCTTTTACCCTCTTAAAAAAATGACCACTTCATTGTCTTCCACCGAATACATAAAAAAGACGATTGACCGCATCAATTCCCTGAAATCCATCAACTTGCACCAACATTTATCGAAAATTCCTTTATTTTTTCCCATGTTCCCATCTCACCTTCTAATAATATCAACAATAAAAACATGATGGAAAAGGCAAAAGTGGGAGTGGCTCCCACAGCGAATCATTAGGGCATACGTCATTGTTATCTACTGTTGCCAAATGCCGTCTAATAAATTCCAGGCGGCCGGTGATTGAAGAGCGAAATTGTGCTGTAATTATTTATGAGTTTGAGTGAGCGAAGACTGTGAGGAGAAGACTACCGCACATAATTAATATGTACTGGAAACCTGTTGTTAAAGGTCTTCACTTTTCAGGAAAGAACCGATTTCATCCGCCCCACACCACCATCTCTCTCTTCCTTCAATTCTGTTTCCTCACTGTTTCCTGATTGCGGAGGGTGCGGGGACTCATTTCATTAACTTATTTATAGGTCATCATTTTCAATTGCATTTCTTGCAAATAGTAAGTACTCCGTCCTCTGATGAAGGTTTTTTCAATTCCTACGATTAGTTCACAATCACCCAATATATATCTTGTTCAAATTTTCAATCGTAAAAAAAATACTTTTTATTCATCCACTCAAGTTCAAATACATTTTTTTTTTTGAACTTGTAGCGGATGTCATTGGATGTTAATACAGTTTTTTTTTTTTTTTTTTTCAAATATTAAATCATTCATTAATTTTGGGTTTATATGGGAGAAAAAAAATGCAACCAAAATAAAATTTTTATTTGTTGACCTAAGTAGGAATTAACTCAAAAATTTTTTTATATATTATTTGTAATGTAATGGAAGAAGCAATCATGAAATCGTATTTTCCTAAGTTTTTAAATATACATAAAATTGGGTCTGATGGCCGAATGACTAGCGCTCTGGCTCACGGTGCCACAGGTTTCGGGTTCGAGTACTGACGGTGCCATGGATGTTTGTAGTGATTCGGAATCAACTTTAAACTGTAGGTTCCTGCGTAATATGACTGTAAAGCGTTGGGCGTAGGGCTGACAACCCTACGCCTTAAAAAAAAAAAACATCTACTGTCTAGAAATCTACCAGCAGGCCAACGGCCTTGACCAACCATGGGGCTGTTGCACCAATGATGATGATGATATATATTTATATAGATGACTTCCTGATATTTAAAAAAAGCAAGGCTCTTCTGAACAATAACAATTTAAAAATGCATTAACATCGGACAGTTCGCAAGAAGTCATTCATCTAAGATTGCAACAACTATTATTTCCGTTCGCAGCAAACAAAGTATAATATACAGAATAACGGCGCCAATTATAGTTCAAGAAATTAATAAATAAAGAATTCTTACATATACATTTATATATACAGTCTGAGTAAAAATTTTAAGGCCTGTAGGCATTTTTGAGAAAATGGAAACATTTAAACTGAGGAATTAAAATACCATTTGATTGATAATTATTGAGCTTAAATAAAAGTAAAAAAAGTAGAAAAATTAATTTGCAAATATTCTATTATTAGAAAATATTACAGAACAGACAAATGAATACCTTGACAAATGATGACCTTGTGAATTCATTCTACCTGAAACGAATGCAATTGAACCCACACCATTGTAAGAAAAACAGCCCCAATTCATGACAGACCCTCCACCAAATTGGCGCTTGGAGAATATTTCTTTTTCATTTCTTATATCATGCCAGTAGAAATTCCAGCCATCTGGTCCATCCAAATTCCATTTTTTTTTCGTCAGGAAAAATAATTTCTATCCATTGGTTGCCCCAGGTCATGACTTTCTGGCCAAAATTCAAACGCTCTATTTTGTGTCTCTGCAGTAACTGAGGCTTAGTCAGTTTTGCTGTATAAGTGTACCTTCCATACCTTCTAATTGTGTTATAAATCGTTTTTGACAAACTTTTAAATCTGTCGTCGGAATCAGTTTCCTCGTTGAGTACTTTCCAGTAGATGCAAGTTGGCAAACTCTTCTTTCATCACGCGAGGACAAAGCTTTAGGTATTCTTTTACCATATAGGTATTCTTTTTACCATTCTTTATACCTATTAGTATTCTTTTTCACCATAATTGTCTTTCAGTTTTTAAAAAATTGTTGACTACAGTCTTTGATCTTCCTATCTTTATCGCAATAGCACGACTACTCATTCCTGTTGAAGGCAAAGCTTCGATCTATCCTCTTTCACGATCAGTTAACTTCTTACCCTTCGTCATCTTCACAAAGATCACCGATACTTCGAAGAAACGTATGACAAATATGAAAATTGCAGCGTTGTCGCAAGCTAGTAGTTGCAATGGTAATTACACGATTATATTATATTTATTTTTAAAAAATGACAGGTGGCCTTAAAGTTTTTTACTCGGGCAGAAATACTAACTTTGTAAATAACCACATGTTTCTCATAATTATGTATTTACAAATTATGTTTATAGCATTTATTTCATATCAATGAACTTTAATAATTAGTATTATTTGAATTCCTTTTATTTCATTTTACATTTTCTCAAAAATTTTTTATTGGCCTTAAAGTTTTTACTCAGGCTGTATGTGTGTGTGTGTGTGTGTAAGAATTTTTGATAATTTATTTTATTTATTATTATTTTAAATTAATTTATTATGAATTAATTGAAAATGAAATTATGCGAAAATTAAAATTCGATTCACTAAAATCTAGTAAATTTAGATCATAACATTTTTGTTGCATTTTTATAAATGTGTGTATGTGTATTTCAAAATAAATTCATGCTTAACCTTGAGTTAAAAAATTAAAATGTATTTTTACAGACTGGCAAGTTAACATGCTATATTTGCATTGCTCAAGTCCCAGCAGTGATACGTGAAATTTGAAATGCGAATAGACAAGAATGCGCTATTTACCTGTTAAAATGAATTTAACCCAGATTCTAACAATCAGAAGCCTGAGCCTGATCTTCTACTCCAGGCGTTTGATTGACAGACGTTCTACCATGCGATTTTCAGCTAGCATAACAGGTGGGCTGAATTGTTCGTAGGCTAGATGGCGCTATTAGTATTAAATCCATATGATTTTTAGTTAGCTCTAACCTTCAAAAGACACGTGTATAAATTTGACAGCTGTTGCACTATAGTATGTGTTATAGCATTTTTAGTGTTCATCACGTGCAGTCCACTCGGCTGACTGTCGATTGGACTCCGGTGTGAAATGATGGAGCTATGTTTCATCCATTGTCACATATCGATGCAAAAATTCGGGTTTATTACGATTGAACAGCTCCAAACACTGCTTAGAATCATCCATTCGTTGTTGTTTTGGGTCGATTGTGAGCTCGCACGGCACCCACTTTGAGCAGAGTTTTCACATATCCAAATATTCATTCACGATATGTCCAACACGTTCCTTTGATATCTTTACGGTCTCAGCTATCTCAATCAACGTCACTTTACGGTTATCAGAAAATTATTTTGCTGATTTTTTTGATGTTTCCGTCGGTAACAGCCTCTTTGGGGCTTGGAGAATTTTTTTCGTTAAAAAGCAATGCTTTATTAACACACGAAATTCCTTTTCATCCATTTTTCAAACTAACAAAAGTTGCTTCACTAAAAATGCTATAACTCAAATACTAATAGTGCAACAGCTGTTCAAATTTATACACGTGTCTTTTGAAGGTTAGGGCTAACTAAAAATCATATGGATTTTTATGGATTTAATACTAGTAGCGCCATCTATGTGTCAGCCTAGGAACATTTCAGCCCACCTGTTATGTTATAACCATTGTTTTCAGAAAGCGAACGACTATTAAGATAGGCGGATGCGTATGTCATTGAGATTTTCGAGTTTTATAAGGTTGTATCTCAATCAAATAAACGAAAGCTCTTCTATATGAGTGCACCTGCTTAATTTTAATGAAAGTAGAAGCTATACGGTGCAATTATATAAACAGCAGCTAAATAATTCTTTACATAATATATAAAGAGGAATACAGTAAAAAGAAGTTGTACATCATTTTGTATTTTTCTAACTTGATGAATAGCAAATCAGTTATATGGTTAATATATTAGTTTAGATGTTGAAAATATTTTTAAATTGCATGTCACTGATTCTTTTCAGAGTATGAATCAGTAAATCATTGTGTTTTTTAAAGCAGACTATTAGTGAAATAGATTGAGTTATTAAAAAAATATTTAAAGTGTCACTACAATTGTGACTTTATTACGAATTTATTGAAAATGAAATTTTGAAATTTTGAAGGAATTGAAAATTAAAATTTGAGTCAGTAAGATCTAATAAATTTTTTTATTATAACTTTTGAAATCTGAAAACAAATAACAATTCATAGGATTTTTAAAGGAAGAATTAATTCATAATATTTAAGGTATGAATTTATTATATTAAAATTATGAATTTATTAAGAATTTAGTGAAAATTACATACTGGGGAATTGAAAATTAAAATTCGAGTCACTAAAATATAGTAAATTTAGATCATATTTTTTATATTGAAATCCAAGTAAGTAAAATTTATTTAATTTTGTTTATGGTTTCAGAGATCAAATAAGTAAATTTGTAAATTATAAACCTAATATAGTTTAATTTATTATTTCAAATTCAAATATATTTATCACAAGAATGTTTCGCCACTTGCTACCCATAGGTAATTTTGTTATTCGTTTTTCTTCCTTTGTTTCTTATGGAATCGCTTTAAATGAAATTATTTAAATTAATGGAACAAATATTTAAAATTAAATCTATGCCGTAGAAAAAAATTACTGTTATAAAATTTAAAATTCAGTAAATTGTCTGAATTAACTATGATGTTTATCATGGAGTCCTAATAAGTAAGAAGACCATTCCATTGCCGAAAGATTATATAGTTCATAATAAATTAATAACAAACAAACAAAAATTACATTTTCATAAAACACTGACTCCGGTTAACTACGTAAAGAAACGCTAATTTTAAGTATAAAAGCTTCATTTACTCGTAGGTAGTAGGATCGATTTGAAAATGTTATCAGTTATCAAATATTTTCCATTTTTTTTTTAATTCTATTTTTAATTTTTGACGACTTATAAAGAAAAGTAAGTTTTAAGTAATGAAAAAAAAAATTATGTATATATATATATACACTCAAGAGCCAAAACATTATGACCATCCCTACATTTTGCAATGAACTCTCCTGGATGACGTGGAAGGCACGTGATCAGGTGGAAGTGGTATTTAACTGGTATTAAGTGGTGGTATTAATCCATGCCAAGGCGGGTTAAAGCTGTGTTGCGCGCCAATGGTGGGCCAACGCGTTATTGGCAGGTGGCCATAATGTTTTGGCTCTTGAGTGTATATATGTGTGTGTATTATTCACATACAGCATGTGTATTAAAACATACATGATGTTGTTTCTTGTCCCACTTGGTAGACAGCAACATCTATGCTAAGTCCAAGAACGCATGTGGCCTCATGAAAGGAGGGAATGGGGGGGGGGGGAGGCAGCCTCTGTTGTAGTGGAGCTCCCATTGGTAGAAGTCTGACCTAAAACGTACATGAAATTTACATTGATAAACTTGAGAGTATAAAGCATAAAATAATAAAAGTATATGAGTATATTATGCATGATAAAATATGAGTATATTATGCATGATAAAAGTATATTATGCATATAAATAATATTAATATATATTTGTGTATATAATATATATGAAACATCATATATATATATATATGAAATATATATGTATATATATAAAAGAACAAGTGTTTAGTTTTTTAAAATATTTACAATTTTAAAAATAGTATAACCGTTTAAGTTAAACATCTAATTCAATGTTTAACTTAAAAGTTATACTTATTTTTAAAATTAAAAAAAAATCAATTAAATATTTACGAAATTAGTCAGGTTCAAATATCTGCTGGCCATCTTAATTAAATTTACTTTCATTTTATTTTTATTTAACTTAATTTCCTTTATTAAAACAGTTCACAGTATAGTTTTACAAATTTTAAATATTATCAATGAACCTCCTAAAAACTTCTAACACCCGATTACAATTAAAAGTGACCTGTAAAGAGAATAATACAAAATTGTGATATTTTTGAATATTTTAATTTGTCTGAAATGCGAATCTCAGCAGATTACATTCATGCATTTATTAGAAAAAAATATTGATATAGTTTTTTTAAACAACTCTTCAAGTAGATTATTAAAATTGATGTTTAATGTCATAGAAAAATGCTTTATTTTTAATATGCAATTAAATCATAAGTAATTTTTCTTTTACGGTATGTGTGAGAATATTTACTGAAGTCAAAACTAAAGTATTTGATGATTCTATCATATCTATAAGTCTACATATAAATATTTTCACAATAACAATAATTAAGAAGTAACAATTAGTTATTGAACAGGAGACTCTTTTAATTTCCCTGTTATTTCTAAAAATAATTCAAATTTTTTTTTTTTTTTAATACTGTGAATTTGTAAAGATAATACTGCTTCTTAAATATTTTTGTTCGAAATTAATGAATTCAAGAATTTGTTCAAAATTAATGAATTCAAGAAGAGATGATGGCTGTAAGTTTGGTTGTTTTTGTAAATTTTTTTAACATTAAGACTGCAGAATGAAAAGGCTTACTTATGAACCCTGAGAGAGTTATTCATATTAATTAATTAATTAATTGTATAATTAATTGCAATTAATTATATATTGAATAAATAAAAAACAAGCATAGGATTTTATGCTTATGACCTTTTAACTGAAAACGATACAATGATATGAAATAATTGTTTATTAATTGCTTTAAGTAAGACACACTAAGAGTTTTCGAAGAAACTCAACGTTAATGCAACGCATTGAGGTTCATTTATAAGTAGCTAAGAGTAGAATCAGATGTGAGTTAAACTATTTTCTTAAAAAGAAATATAAATTCAACTAAATAAATATACAATAACAATAATCATAACCATAATATTCATTATTTTCATAACCATTCATTCAATAATATTCATAAAAAAATAACGATATATAACAAAAACTTGTTTTTATTTATCCAATACATAATTAAAATTAATTTCCACCTATATTTAAATATTTAATATTTTATATACATATATAAAATATTAAATATAATAATAATTTTTAATAATTAAAATAATATTTCCATGTATAATTAATATTTTATATACATAGATAAAATATTAAATATAATAATAATGTATAATAATTAAAATAATATTGTCATGTATAATTAATATTTTATATACATAGATAAAATATTAAATATACATGGAAAATATATAGACGGAAATATAGATGGAAAATATTAATATATATAAAAAATATATATATATATTAAAAATATATATATTTTTATAAAAAATATTTCAATAAAAAGTCGATTTTCGTTATTTTACAAAATATGTACTTAAAGAAACACACATATTACATAAAAATTTGGTCTTTACAGAACTTTGCATATCATTTTATTGTTGTTCTATTCATCAAATATAATACATAATTTTTTCGTTTATAAACACTAATTTACAAAAGATAATATTAATTACCAATAAAAGTTTTTTTTTATTTGGAAAATCCGTTTTCAGCAACAATTTTTGTATTTTATCTAATTTTTTTTTTTTTTTTTTGTAACAAAGCATAAAAAAAACTTTATCACCAGTAGGAGGTATCTTTCTCGAATATGAAGTAATTAAAAAACTTTAAAATCGTTCATTTACCAAATAATTAGATTAATGTGTTTGAAAATGATACTATTTAATAGAGATATTCTCTCTCCTCTAGTAAAAAGATAGGGCTTTGTAGAGTTGTTTATTTAATTAAATTACAGCATAATGTGGATGCGTGCTCCATTACACTTAATTGTTAAGATAGCATGACAGTGGTAATTGTTGCTGAATTGCACTTTATTAAACTAATTAACCACTTATGAATTATATAATTAAGAACTTAGTTAAAATACGCTTAATTAACTCACTTTGTTACCTTCGAGAACTATAATATTTATTATCTACCAAAAATTTTATGTTTGACATTTTATTTTTATAATGCAAATGGTATAAATAATAATTAGTCGAGAATCTAGAAAGACAAATAAAAATTCAACTTTTGAAGAAAAAATTGTTTATTAAGTATAAACCTATATTTCTAACCATTTAAGGAACCTTTAAATTATAACGTTTGGCCAACAAAAATCAGCCTGGTGATTCTTAACATGTGAATCAATATGTGAAATGAGAAACAATAGTTCAGTATGTAGGGTAAGAAACAATACTTTAAAACGCTTCTCATTTTATACAAAATAGCGATTGCGAATTATTAAAAATTATTTTGTGGACGACCGATAAATTTCCACTTACTTATAAACAATAGCTAAGACGCAATTAAGATTTTGGACAAATTTTAAGAGTATGCCAAGCATATGGAAACAAACCATTTTCATATAAGATGCGCCTACAGATTCTGCCACAAACTGTAGGAGTCATTCTGCTTGAATACTTTAATTATTGCCATTAATTCATGTGCTGGTATTGAAAGCTACGCATTGCTGCGTATTAAAATATCTACATGGCATGGATATAGATAATGGATACCATCTAGTACTTTGTTTTCCGAAACGATCGCTGATTGTTTTGTTGTTACTAATCCTCAGTGTCCGGCAGCGGGAGATGGACACCCCCTGAGCAGTCTACTCCTGGATGGCGGGAAAGGGGGCAGCTACTGTTATGATGGAGCACCAGTAGATAGAAGCCTGACTTAGCTCCGAGTCGTTGAAGGAGGAGGGACTTAGACACTTGACCATTCAGACCTAATAATTACTGTACCGTCCTATTAGCTTTCTTTTTTATTTGCAGCACATTATAGTACCAGCTACATGTTTCTACAAGTATTTTACAAATTAT
This sequence comes from Caerostris extrusa, assembly GCA_021605095.1. Taxonomy (NCBI): domain Eukaryota; kingdom Metazoa; phylum Arthropoda; class Arachnida; order Araneae; family Araneidae; genus Caerostris; species Caerostris extrusa. The sequence continues at coordinate 32,660 of BPLR01020732.1, forward strand.
TTATTTCAAATCCTCAAACAAGATTACGTTAATCTTGATCTTATCCCTATTCTTAAAGAGGCATATTCCTTCTACATGTATGTACGTCAAACCACATGTCATTCAAAGAGTAAGTGCAAGTATTTTACAAATAACTTTTTATATCTTCAAAAACGTTATGTTAATCTTGTTCTTATCCCTATCCTTTAAGATTGCATGTTCCTCTTAATATATGTACGCAAACCACATATCCTTATGCAAAGAGTAAGTGAAAGTATTTTACAAATTACTTTTTAAATCCTCAAAAACAACATGTTAATCTTATTTTTATTCCTATCCTTAAGGTTGTAAGTTCTCTTACATATATGCACTCAAAATTACATGCCCCTATACAAAGTGCAAATATTTTACAAATTACTCATTTTAAACAAAAACGTTATGTTAATCTTGTTCTTATCCCTATCCTTAAGATTGCATGTTCCTCTTAATGTATGTACGGCAAACCACATGTCACTATGCAAAGAGTAAGTGGAAGTATTCTACAAATTACTTTTAAATCCTCAAAAACGTCATGTTAATCTTATTTTTATTCCTATCCTTAGGGTTGTAAGTTCTCTTACATGTTCAAACTTATCCCTATACAAAGTGTAAGTATTTTACAAAACTTTTTAAATCCATGTAATCTTGTTCTTATCCCTATCCTTAAGTGCATGTTCCTCTTAATGTATGTACGACAAACCACATGTCCCTATGCAAAGAGTAAGTGCAAGTATTTTACAAATTACTTGCTTTAAATTCCTCAAAAAGGTTATGTTAATCTTGTTCTTATCCTTATCCTAAAGGTTGCATGTTCTTCTTAGATGTATGTAAGCCAAACCACAGTATTTTACAAATTACTTTTTTAATACTCAAAAACGTTATGTTAATCTTGTTCTTATTCCTACCCTTATAGTTTCGTTTTCTTCTTACATGTATGCACTCAAAACCACACGTCCCCATGCAAAAACAGTTTTATGCCCCATCTACTTTAAAGTTTGTTTCAGACTTTGGGGGACACTTAATGGAAGAAACAAACAAAATGAGCTTTTGCAGGTAGCCCCCGATCGTCGAATTCGGTGGAAAAAAGGGGAGGGTGGCAGTTGCAGGGGCGGAAAGACTTTGTTATTATTCCATCTGTCAGCGAACCGTCTGGAAACACCGTCATTACATCTTCTCTAATGATGATGGATGCATCCATTTATCAGAACGTGCTACGCCAGTAATCACAGGGAAGGCTGGCGGCTATTTTTCATCCAGCCCCACTCTCTGACCATTTCAAATATTGTGACGCTTTTTTGAAGAGTGCGCCCCACCACTGATTCCCTCACCCCCTTCGCCCCGCAATATAAGGTCGATGATGATTGATTTCGCTCACCCAGTCATTATCAAAAGGGGTTTTGATGCTCGCCAGAGGACCCCTTCCTTTTTGTTCTTTTTTTTATTCCACGAGGGGCTGTTGGGATGTGTAAAGGATGGGAACGAATTAAATTCTTTTGGTCGTTTATTTACTTCGATTTATCTTCCGTTCGGACGTATTAATCGATCTCGAGAGGTCATTAGCTGGACGGGTGAAATGAATTATTTATTGTGCAGCCGTTTGAAATTGAAACATTTTATAAACGTTGTGTCGCTACCGTTGCTTCTGGGCATGCTCAGATGGGGATAGTTAAGAAGTCAAGTTCTAAATTCGGATATGCCAAATATAGATATTAATTCTAACTCGATTTATTCAGTCGATTTGACGTATGCGTTTTTTTTTCATATTGAAATACCTTGACACTATGTTTGAAATTCAATCCTTGTATTTTTCATTTTTTAATCGAAGATTTTGAAATTCATTAATGCATTTTAGTTTTTACATATTATTACTATGATTAAAATACATTTCTTGATTGATTCCTGCGATAGAAATACATTTTTGATTGATTCCTGTGATTGAAATACATTTCTTAATTGATTCCTGTGATTGAATTACATTTCTTATTACTACGATTGAAATACATTTCTTGTATATTTAATTTTTTAAACGAATATTTTGAAATACATTAATATATTTTATTTTTTAAACGAAGATTTTAAAATGCATCAATCTATTTTATTTTTAAATCAAGATTTTGAAATACATTAATGTATTTTATTTTTTAAATCAAGATTTTGAAATGCATTTAATGTATTTTAATTAATTTTTTAAAGAATATTTTGACACACGTACATAATGTATTTTTAAAATTCACGCTTAAAAATTTTATATATTTTATGCACTTTTACTTTTTTTCAAAATTTTTTTTTTCTTTTTTTGCTATTAAATAGCTCAAAAGAAAATTTCATTAAAGGAATTTGAAATGAAAGAGCTCCCATATTTTATTTTGGAATATTTTTAGATAAACCTCTAGACTAGCCCCTCTTTCCCTCCTTCCATGAGAACACAGGGGCTTATGAGCTTGGTCTTGATGTTGTTGTCGACCAAGTGGGATAAAAGAAAACAGCAAAAGTTGTGACACTCTAGAAAGAAGAAGCTATATGAAGCCATCGAGAACTATTAGTCAAATGCAGCATATCGAGTCAGTAAGCAATTTTTTACTGGATTTCATGAAGTAATGGAGAATCTACTGTCTTTGGTAGCTGTAATTCAAGTTTCCAAACATCCATAATTTGGCATAAGTAAATACATTTTTGATTAATCCCCATAAAAATGACGTAAAACGAACAAAAATATAGAAAGATTCTAAGATTCGATGTGTGGCTTGTGAGTCATGTAAAACCTACAAAAAATGTTATTTTAATTACTGAATTAAAAACACATACATGTATACCTTTGTTTATTTATTTATTTTATGAATATTTAGAATTATAAATATACTGTTTTGACTGCTTGTATAATCAGGTAAAATGCAGTAACGATAAGAAAAGAATAATTTTATAAATACATTTTATGCAATTCTTTATCTAAGAATGTTACAAAACTTATTAAAGAACCTATTTTTACAGCCTTCGCCATTAAAGCACATTAAATTTCGCTGCAAATTTCCACGGCAACCAACCCGCCCCTTTCAAAACGCTCTAAAACTTATCTCTCAGCACCTCTTGAAATCAACTTAATTCAATCGCTCCCGTTCTCTCTCTTCAGTCATTATTTAGGGATAAGTAAGTACATTTTTTGATTAATCCCCATAAAAATGACGTAAAACGATCAAAGATATAGAAAGATTCTAAGATTCGATGTGTTGCTTGTGAGTCATGTAAAATCCACAAAAATATTAATATTTTCATTATTGAATAAAAAAGACATATATGCATACTTTATTTATTTATTTATTCAATTCCTTCTATTAGCTCATCTTATCTCCCTGTATATATCTTGTTCAAATTTCCAATCGTTCATAAAATACTTTTTATTCATCCATTCGAGTTCAAATACATTTTTTTTTTAACTTGTAGTGGATAACACTGGATGTTAATACAGTTTTTCAAATATTAATTCAGTAATTAAATTTAATTAATTAATTTTTTTTTTTTTTTTTAGATTTAAGTTGCATATATCTACCAATAGATGGCGCCAGATAAATTTAAAAAAATGAATGAAAATTATTTATAAAGGACTTCCTGCAACATAGTGAAAAAGAGTAGGAATTGACTTGAAAATTGAATTTTTTTTTTTTATAACACTTGTTTTTTATTTGTGGATATTTGTAAATATACTTTTCGGACGACTTGTATAATCACATAAGATGCAGCAAAGATAAGAAAAGAATAATTTTAAATATATTTTATGCAATTCTTTATCTAAGACTGTTACAAAACTTATTAAGAACCTACTTTACAGCCATCGCCATTAAACCACACTAAATTTCGCTGCAAATTTCCACGGCAATCAACCCGTCCCTTTCAAAACGCTCTAAAACTTATCTCCTCTCAGCACCTCTTGAACACCAGCGCCTTAATTCAATCGCTCGGGACACACAATAAGATCCAGATAGAAAAGACTCCCCTTTTAAAATTTTAACTTCAGCCCAAAGAAAAGCAGCAGGTGACCGGGTCGAAGCTCCGCTGTAACTTTGATAAACAGCACTACCCACTGCATGGGCTCTGCGATCATTTTACACGAGATTAAAGCGACTCGTTGTGCAATAATCGCTAATTTATGGTCATTTAATGTCAACGCAGACCTCGTAAACTAAGTCGTTATGTCGCGCCACCCCTTTAAGGCTGCCGCTTTATGGTTTCCTGCGATACTATTAAAAGTGGCTCTTCTTTTATATGTGCGTGTATACACACATACACATATATTATAAAGGACGTATATCTATATGACGTTTTTGCCTTGGGAAGGAGTCCTCTGTTTTCTTGGTGGTGTTGCTTTTTGGTGGCAATTTTATGGGCTTTTTGAAGTATAGCCCCAGCTCAGCTTTCTTCAAGACTCCTTCTTGTATTGAGTGATCCGGGGATGCTGAGTTATGGGGTGAGGCGTAAATAGAGGAAAGAAAAGCTTTTTGTGTTGCGGGGCCTCTATTTTCTATAAAGCGGTGTAAAATGAGGGGCGTGAATTGATATCCAGCCATGGGTTGATATTTTTAATGACCCACACCAGGACTTGAACTTGCGTAATCGGCTGGGAAATGTGCCTGAGCTTTTTGGGGACGTAAATTGAGCTTGAAATTTGTATAGTGGGCGAGGGGTGCATTGGTGTAGTAAGAACACCCATTTTTCAGTTCTATTGTTTGGAATATATAAATTTATATAGCAATGCCATAACTCAATGGCATAGTGATTATAGTTCTAAATGACGTAATCTGTATTATATGGTAATGAGCCCATATTGTATGGTTAAACCTAAATGGTTGTATTTCATGCTGGTTATTTATTGATATTGAGGGGGGGAATAAAGATATCGATGAATTACTCACTGAAAGAGTACAACTATTCATAACATTTTCCTGCGTTTAAAATATACAAAATATTTTGTGAAGTAATCACTATACTAACAATGTATCCCTAATTTTTTTCTATTTCGGTTATATATTTTGAATAATAATTTTAAAATTTCAGGATATCATCATCCTAATTAATTAATTAATTTCTACATCTAAACGAAATTGATATGATTTTATTAAATAAATGAAGAAATTGTAAAAAAAATAACTAGTTTGTTCTGTCGTGTAATATGATGAATTTAAACTAATTGCATTTTGCATTTGGCTTATTAATAATAAAGTTGATGGTGGTTGATGTATCCTCATATTGGTTTCTCAAGTTGGTGTATGATGTGTCTAATCCTCTGAGTCCTGCAATGCGACTTAAGGTTGGTTGGTTTATGGTAGCACCGTAGGTAGAAAGTCTTGACTTTAGTTTGTCAGTGTCACAATTAGGAGGTTAAAAGGCAATGATTTTTAAGTATCCTCATGAAAATATAAAATCAAAGTCAAATTTAAATTTAAGTCAAATTTATAAATTATAAAAAAATATATTTATTTTAATCAGATTATTTTTTTTTTTTTTTTTAAAAGTCAAATTTATAAGTGTTGATGAAAAAAAGTCCAAAGTGTTGATAAAGTTCACAACTCGATGTGTTGCGTATAACTAATGGTAAGCAAACTAAAATTTTGCAAATGTTGCCAAAAAACATTAAAAAGAAAAAGAAAAGGCGTATAATTTTTAAATATGCCGATATTTTGGGGACATTTTTTCTCTCTATATATATATATATTTATATATTACTAACATCTTTAGAGACACTAACATATTTGCGTGCATTCAGTTTCTGAATTTAAATTATCCTAACTGAACAAAAAAAAACTTTAATCTCTTTCGACGAACTGTTTGTTATAAAATCCCTTAACCAAAAAAAAAAAGGAAAAAAGCAAAGATGCCTCCGCAAAACTATAATATTTTATTATACATAATAAGTATTACTTTTTGAATATTATAATGGGTGATTATAAAGTTCTTTATCCTAAAATATGGATTTAAAATTCCCATATGGTGTCAAAAATTGTGAAAGAGGAATTCAAACAAATCAACTTCCTTCAAATATCCAAAATTAGTTTATGTAAAAAAGTATATATTGTATATATATATGAGATTTGTCCAGGTTTTTCTGAATAAGATTTCCAAACATGAGAATTTTTTTTTCTTCTTTTTAGCCTTATGCCAAACACCCTAGTGTGTCGCTATACTGTCATTTTGTTCACGAGGCCTAATTAGAGCGGGATTTACTGTTTAAAATAGATCCCAAATCACTACAAACATCTGTGGCACCACCGGTACTGAATCCTGCGAGTCCATATGTATATTATATTCTATTTTTATGCAAGGAATTAAGATAATTCTATAATATTTTCAAACTTTTTTTTTTTTTTTTTTTTTTTTAATTTTTATGTGGTAATGCATTTGTTACATAAATTAATTGATCAGGTTTTATTTGACTTTTAATAATATAAACTTTCAAGAATTTCAAAATTACTTGAATCATACTTATTGTCATATTTAAAATTTTTATTTTATTTTTAGAATTTATTGCTTTTTTTTTTTACTTTAATAATGTTGATTCATTATTTTTAGAAAAAAATGACAATTTTTAGGATTTATTATCATTTCTTTAAGGTTTATTAATTTTTTAGGTTTCTATCCTTTTTTTTATCTTCTCAAAAAATTTAGTTTATGATTATATTTAAAAATATATACGTCTATACCTTGCGTTATATCTAAAGTATCATCCAAGTCATGCATCAGTAACTTTTTTTCAATTTCCGTTTAAAAATTTTGACATTTCGCAATACATTTATTATTATTACATTTAATGTGCATTATAGCATTCTAAAATGGATTTTTATCTTAAATAATTTAAATTTTACAAGATTGCAATTTATTTAATATACTATAGCAATTTTTTATGCAGTAAGCAAACTCAACACTGAAGCTGCTCAATTTTAAATCTCTCAATATCAATAATTCTTAATTTTTTTTTTAATTCTATTTGCGTTGTAAAAATATGGATACAATATTTGAAGTATGTAATCACACATTCTTTATTTATATTCTGTATAAATATGTGGAGATAAATTCAAATAGTTTTTATATTTAGCATATCGCTTTTTCAGTTCTCTCAAGAAATCAGCTTATGTATGGTTCTGAAATATCCAAGAGACTTTAATTTCAACTTTATGAAAATCGCTATTCCTTGAACATACACTCAAGAGCCAAAACATTATGACCACCTGTCAATAACGAGTTGGCCCACCTTTGACGCGCAACACAGCTTCAACCCGCCTTGGCATGGATTAATACCACCTCTTAATACCAGTTAAATATCACTTCCACCTGATCACGTGCCTTCCACGTCATCCAGGCGAGTTCATTGCAAAATGTAGGGGTGGTCATAACGTTTTGGCTCTTGAGTGTATTTCAAAAACTGAGTCACTTATAATTTATAATAACATCAACAACAACAAAAAATGCAATAGTGCTAATAATAGTTTCTTCATATTTTTAATAAATTCTTACAATTAATTTTGATAATTTAATGACTTAAATGAAAATAAATATTTTGATCTCAGATCTCCAATAACAAATATAATGGATAACACAGCAACAACGAAAATAACAACAATCTACCACATGGATATATTTACAAATAATATGTAACTCTCTTAATTGATCATTTCTCAGTGAATATTTTGTTTTTGTCTAGCACGATCGGTGGTTATATCAAAATGGGTAAAATTTCTTGTGGTTCAGTGATTCAGCTAACCTATCTGAAATACGATGAACATAAAAAAAAAAAAAAAAAAAAAAAAATAAAAGATTTAAATCAAAAATGGGTTTTCAACATCCTGTCTTTGGTTCAGTGATTCAGTTTGAAATAACAAATATCTGAAATGTTAATTTTGTAGAACTGAAATTTCCATGCTACAGACAGGGGGGGGAACGTCGATCCATGACCCCATTTAACATTTTGAAAAATTTTAATCAAAAAATACCTGGTGACAAAAAAAACACACACTTTTTATAACGCATTTTAATTGCTGAAGCAATTCAAAGCAAAATATTTTTCAAATGTAGGTGTATTTACACTTACAGAGTTAATGTGGCCGATCCATGACCCCATTTGACATTTTCATCAAGTTACATCGCAAAAATACCTGGTGCCATTTTTGGTCACAAACAATAGAAAGAGTTGAACTTCTATGAAGTTTATTTTCCTCCGCATCAATAGAAGGGCATTTTGGTACTACAAAGTCAATGTGTCCCAGCATGCTCAAAATAAATAATTATATAAGTTAATGACAGGTAAATTCAGTTATTACTTTTAAAATCGTCGATTAAATGTTTGACTATTTATTTTATTCAACCCGATTTATCATTTAACATTTTGAACACATTACATCCACTCAATCATTTTTACTCTGTCAAAATACCTCAGGTGACATTTAAAACAAACACACTTTCCACCAACCACCTCATTTTGATCACGTCACAATGACCTGGTGTTTGAGGTTTACTATCTTCCTAGATGTCAACATAAGGACATTTTGGACCACAAAATTATTGTGTCCAAACACGCTGCAGACAGGGGAACTCTTCGTCGATCCATGATCCCATTTAACATTCAGATACCTCCATGAGGTTTATTCTATCTTCCTCGATATCAATATAAGGGAATTTTGACTACAGACTTAATGTGTCCAAACACGCTACAGACAGGAGAACTCTTCGTAGATCCATGATCCCATTTAACATTCAGATACCTCCATGAGGTTTATTCTATCTTCCTCGATATCAATATAAGGACATTTTGAACTACAGAGTTAATGTGTCCAAACACGCTAAAGACAGGAGAATTTTGTCAATCCATGATCCCATTTAACATTCAGATATAATCGCAAAAATATATGCTGCCATTTCTGAAACAAACATACTTACCTCTATGAGGTTTATATTATCTTCCTCGATATTAATAAAAGACATTTTGGACTACCAAGTTAATGGGTCCAAAGTCAATACAGACAGGTGAACTTTCACTGGGATTCCTTTGCCAAATTTTGAAATGAGCTTACCCAATTCAGAAGCTTAATGCGTTAACTACCAGGCAATTCCAATCACATGCCAGTTAATATAAAGATGATTATTAATCAAACCAGCCATATTTTTCAAAATAAATAATTATATAAGTTAATGAAAAAGATACAGACAGGGGAACTTTCTTGTGCGATTCCTTTATTAAATTTTTAAACGAATTTCCTCAATTCAGCAACTTAATTCACTAACTACTACGCAAGCCCACGTCAGTTAATATAAAGATCATTATTAGTCAACCAGTCAAATTTAACAAAATAAATAATTATACAAGTTGATGAAAACACTTTGAGGGCCATCAAAAAGTTATTACTACAGTTATTACTTTTAAAATCTATATTAATATTCATAGATGCTTAATCTATTTATTTTATTTAACAAGAGAGTTCCGATTTATCATATCGTATACCCTACGCATACTATATCTTTAGCATCCGCTAAATGCGTTAATACTATTATACCCACTTAATAACATTTTCCACCGGGCCATCCATCACGCATGCTCAGCAAAGCAACGCCCGCGCATCGAAATGGGGGCCCTATAAACTAAAAACTAAATTTCACTTTCCACCAACCACCAATAAGCTGTTAATCTTGTTGCAAAATCCACACATAATCCCCCTCGCGATAAGATCTTTATAGGCATTACGAATCCATCAGCGAGCCGATTTCGGCGCCACCTTCTCATTAGTTAGCGCACCCTGATTTCTTTTCAAGTTCTCCGACACCCCTTTCTGAAGATGTGATGGCAGAGAGGAAGAAAAATGAATCATCCTTGACTCCAGATCAAGAGCTGGGCCCGCTCGTCCCGAATCACCATTAATAACAAAGCCGTAGCGGCCAATGGCCAACAATGATGGACGAGCGGTGAGGGCATTGTTAAAGTTTAAAGGATCACGGGCACATACAGCCGATAAGCCTTAACACTCCCTTTATGTTGGTAGAGGGAGGGGGCCGCAAAGATCTCATTTATATCTCCCAGGAACAGGACCCAGCCATTGGTACGACGACTTGTCATTACCAACGAGCCGACCGCCGAGATAGGGTTGCTGGCGATCCAATGGTCTCGCCAACCATCGCCAATAGATCTGTTTTTGGTAACATGGTGAAATTAGGTTGCATTGCCTAATATCACATGAAATTGGAATGTATTGGATTGAGTCACTACTTGTTATTCTATATGTGAGAAGCATCTTTAAAAATAAATAAATAAATTCATTGGTAGTATCAAAAAATTATAATCTGTAACTTTTCTTGCATATATAATTGTATATGTACAAGTTTTAATTGTTATATTGAAATCTATATATACAAGTTATTAATAAGATTTGAATATATATTAGGTTTAAACAAAATTTTGCAGAAATTTGTAAGTAAACAAGTATATATGTAAAAGGCAATTTTTTTTACCTGTAAATGTTGTTTTTCCTTGCAAACTGTTGTATTGCAGGAAAAACTGCTGCAAGGAAATTACGGAAATAGTCAATATTTAAACATAATTTTATTATAGTTTGCATGTTAAATATTCATTTTCATAATATAATTATTAATTGTATTTATATATATAAAAAAATAAATGTTAATAAGATGCTATTTCTGAAGAAGAAAACTAATAGTGAAATTTTATCTTCGTTTCATAATTCTTCAATTAAAAATACATTTACAATCAAAAATAAAAAATAAAACAATAAATAAATAAATAAACTTTTAACAATTTATTCATATAAATATTTTCTTTCCTGGCATAATCCTTCCAAAATCATCTTTCTTCAAAAAAATAGTTTTAGTAAGGTCAGAACCATATAGAATTTTCGATAAATAAAAAAAAAAAAAAAAAAAAAAAACTTCATTATTCGTCAATTTTTATTAAATTAATAATATCTATATTTACTTATAAAATACGCATTTTATCCTATGGAATTTATATTTAAAATAGAATAGTATGTCTTCAAACTTTTAAAAATACAATACTAATTTTAAAATCCCCAAAACTTTTTAATAATATAAATTGAAACTGAATAAAAAGCTCCATTCTTTCTAATAATAACAATATCTAACAGCAATAATTAAAACTAATTTATTGAAGGCAAAAACATTACTTTAACAATTTTTATTATTAAAACAATTTTGATGTTGTTAAAGCTATTAACAACAAACAACATCATAAATATGACAGATATCATTCTCCATCCAAAATTACAAATTTCAAGATCCAAAACTGCCAACGGGCGATAAGCTGCCAAGGATGGCTGACGGGCGAGTGTATGATGGAAGCTAGCGATTGTGCGAAAATATATGATCTGTCAGGAGAGGCAACCGTCTGTAATGTAATGGTTGTGAGAGCCTTGCCTCCCCCGTTCCCCATGCAATGCTCCGTCTCTGTCAATGGCTCGACAACAGCTATCTGGGCCCACAACTATCACGTACCAGAAATGTGCCCAAAAAAATACAGATAAAGAAACGCTATTACTCCGTCCAGGATAACAGGATTTGTATGTTAAAGTGATACTCTCTGCAAAATAGGCAAAGGAAAAAACACCCATCCATTTATATCACAGATGGATAATTCCGAGATCCATTAAGATTTAATTATGGTGGTCATATTTCATCATCTGGAAAAAATTGAATTGTTCAGGCTATATATGAAGTTTCATTTCACCATTCTTGATTGTTATGTCTAATAAAATAAATGTAATTATTTTTTTATAACCTGATTAATGGATGGGATGACCTCTGTCTAACTTAAAACAATTCTTTATAATTTTATGAATTGCATTAAATGTGTTTCGAAGGTCTATATACTAATATTTCGGTATGGATTTTATATAAAGTGTAATTCGAAGTGATTGAATTAATTCAAAATGATAGAAATAAAGATTAAGATTAAGTTAGAATTTAAGATGTTAATTTTTAATTTGAGTTGTCAGAATATGAAAGCGAAGAGGATATTTTTAACGAAAGATAAAAAAAAAGAAAAAAAATTTAATGATTTTAAGTACTTCCTTAAGCTGTTGCCAGCCTTTTGCTAAACATTACACAGTGAAAATGCCACTAGTGAAACTTAAAAAAAAAAGTTCTTTCTCCTGTAAAATGACAGTTTCACTGCGGGCCAACTAAGGATTTTCGCAGGGTTGATTATATCGTAACTATTAGACGACTGGTCAATCATTTGGTATAAACTCTTTAGCCACCAAATATTTCCAATATTAATATTTTTGATATCAATATTAAAATTTACTAGTGAAATATTACTAGACAATATTAAATATTTGCTTATATATTGAAGAGTAGTCTCTAAATGCTCGAAGGGATAAAAGTATCTTAGATTGCATAAAGTGCATACTGGGAAAATAATTTCAGAGGAAATGGGGAGGGGTCTAGCAAATATTGGAATTGTGTATTAGTGTTGAAGAAGTTACTTGTTGAAATGAAGTTGAAATGTACTATATCTATCTGATTGTTCACAGAATATACTGTTAAAATAATCTAAGGCAACATGCTGTTTTCAGGCATATGAATGACTGGAATGAAAACAATTGACCAACGTTTGATTGAATTATATTTGTGTTGGTATACTTTTGAAAATTAACTTTCTTCGAGCTGTATATCGTTATAAAAAATAAAATTTATGAAAGAGTTTTTATTGATTCAAATTATCAATTAATCAATAAAATCTATAATTATTGAAAGATAGAATTTTTATTTTATTTTGAAAGATAGGATTTTTTAAAAAAATTCTAATAAGAAATAAAAGTTTATGACCAAAATGATTATAAACAATGAAATAATAATTGCTGCAATAAATAATTCATTATGGAATGTACCCTTCGAAAGGATAACAAGTTCTCCTTTTTATGTATTAAATGTCATTACAAAAATCTTATGAAAATGCAAACAATTACAATGCCGATTCACCATAAAAATATTGTACTATAAACTAATACAGAGAACAAGATAAAAAAATAACATGAAGTATAGAATATCCTGTAAATACTGCCGTGAAAACTTTTTGAATAATCACTCTGTACGAACAATTCTCAATGAAAATTTCTTTTGGCATTGGCATTTACGTAATATATATATTAATAAAATAATCAAATGCATGCTTAAAAAAATTATTTATTATTATTTTTAATGTAACACTGCGTGCCTTTTGTTCAATATATTTTCCTCTATATGCTTCCTAAAATAAATATTGATTACATATGTCGAATGATTTTGAAAGTGTTATGAAAAATGCATATAACTTAAAGCCCAATTTATTATCAACCCTTAAAAAGTAATAACTTCAACCATCATTTCAGCGACAAACAATAATTTACTTCAATGAAATAACAAGCGCATTTTATTCAATAAATACAAAGTCTTTAATGGGAAACCATACATCTCTGTCCTGAGCAGTTATATTAAATAACAATTTATTGGATGGCCGTATCTGCTGATATTTAAAACAGCTCAGATCTTGAAGATAGTTCAGAAATGGATATTCTGGCAATGATTTAGCGTTCAAACCGTACGAAAATACGACAATTACAATACTGATTCACCAAAAATATTGCACTATAAAATTTAGAACACATAGAATACAATATTTTTATGTACAAATACTTAAAATTTCTGTGAACAATCTACACCTTTTTTGAACAATTTGTAATGAAAAAATTTCTTTGGCATTGATATATATTAACAGGATATCTATTAATAAAATAATCAAATGCACATACTTAAAAATTATTTATCATTATTTTAATAAACACTGCGTACTTATATGCTTTCTTATTAAATATTGATTATATATGTCCAGTGCTTTTGAAAGTGTTAGTATGAAAAATGCATATAACTAAAGCACAATTTATTATCAGCCCCCTTTAAAAAGTAATAACCTCAATCATCATTCCAGCTACCAACAATCATTTACTTCAATGAAAATAACAAGCGCATTTATTCAATACAAAGGTCTTAATGGGACACCATACATCTATGTCCTGAGCAGTTATATTGAATAACAATTTATTGATGACCGTATCTGTTGCTTTGATACAGCTCAGAACTTGAAGCTCTATTCTGGCAAAGATTTATGTTAAAACAGTATGAAAATACAACAATTATAATATTGATTTATCATAAAAATCTTGTACTATAAAAACTTATAGAACACATAGAATACAATAGCCTATGTATAAATAAGTAAGAAAATTTTTCAGAATAATCTGCACTCAGAACGAACAATTTCTTTTGGCGTTCGACATTCACGTAGTAAGATATCTATTAATAAAATAATCAAATGCACATACTTGAAAAATTATTTTTGTTATTATTTTAATATAACACTGCGTACATATTCAATATATTTAAAAGCCTTCTTATTAAATATTGATTGCATTTGCCCAAGGCTTTTGAAAGTGTTATGAAAATGCATATAACTGAAGAACCATTTATTATCAACCCTTAAAAAAAGTAATAACTTCAACCATCATTCCCTTCAATGAAATAACAAGCGCGTTTATTCAATACAAAGGTCGTAATGGGAAACCATGCATCTATGTCCTGAGCAGTTATATTAAATAACAATTTATTGATGGCCGTATCTGTTGATCTTTGATACAGCTCAGATCTTGACGCTCCATTCTGGCAATGATTTAGCGTTCATTTGCGCCAAGTCCCCCAGAAACGATGATGCCATGATTAACAGCCATAACACCGTGACCAAAGGAAATTGGTACTTATGCGGCACTGCAAGATTTATCGGCGGCTGATGATATAATCATAATAACGCGCATTCTCACTTAGATTATGGGGTATGGTTAATAATACCTCCGGTAATTTGAGAACACAAGGTTGATGGATTTTTCAAACCATGGAGAGAGAGCAGAGAAAAAAATGGTGTTTTCCTACCGATTAGGCTTGGCGTCACATCTGGGCAGAAAAATGGCTGTAACAGGAAGTATAGTGCTTCGTGTTCGTTGTTGTTGCATTGACTTAGAATTGATTGTAATGTGGATCTTGACTAGGCCTGGATGATTAATTGATATTTTGAGTTATGTGGATATTTGGCCGGCTCATGAAATTCGATTTCCATTTTATTAGCTTAAGATGTATGATAGTTACAGAGATTACGTCAGTTGTAACACATTACCTCGGTTACATCAACTGTAATACATTACGACGATTGCGTCAATTGTAACTTGAGAAAATCATAAGTCTCATATAGTCAACGTGCCATGAACTTTGGATGAACCCAAAAGGTATCTAATAAATATCTACTCCATATCTTTATACATAATAATAAATAAACAATACAATATCATAAATGGCTGTAACTGGAAGTACAGTGCTTCGTGTTCGTCGTGCTGGATTGACTTAGAATTGATAGTAATGTGGATCTCAGTAGGATTGGATGATTAATTGATGTTTTGAGTTATATCGACATTCGGCTAGCTCATGAAATTCGATTTGCATTTTATTAACTTAAGATGTATGAAGTTACCAAGATTACGTCAACTATATTGCATCAAATTTGAGAAAGTCGTAAGTCACATATAGTCAATGCGACATGAACTTTGAATGCATCCAAAAATATCTACTCCATATCTTTATATATAATAATAGATAAATAATACATTATCATATAATAAAAAAGCAAATAAATAATTTCATGTGTGATATTACATTAATTTAATAAATAATGTAATTTTTGGTTCGATACTTAGAATAAAAGTGATTTGTCAAATGGTTTTGTGTCTTGATTCCTCGGTTAAACTGCTTTTACTCAAATATATGTTGATATATATGATCCAAATAAGCTTGCGAATTTTAATGTATTATTTACCAAGCATAATTTTAAAATATAATATGTTTTGTCAATATAAATCGTAGAAATACAAAAAAAAAAAAAAAAAAAAAAAAATATGTATCTAAGAATCAGGCATTCAGATTATATAATTATGAGAAAAGTTCAGTTCTTTTAATGTGCAATAAATTAGAAAGCATTGAATAAATTACTTCTCTAACATTTAAATGTTTGCTTACCTATTAAACTAGAACTGGGTTATATTCCATGTTTCAATCTAAATTTTTAAAAAATTATGTCATATTATTTTTGAATTAAGAAATGATGATTGTGCCTTACGGCCCACGGTCTGTGCATTCCTGCTATAGATCACCAGCAAAATAAATTAGAAGTATATCTCAAAAAAGTTTTTCTTAATGCAACATGAAAATATGAGAGCAAACACAACACAACGAAGACAGAAAAAGCAAAAACAAAATTAATTAATAAATAAGCAAATTCTTGACATTCTGGAGCATCAGATAAAATATGTAATTCTAAGATAAAAAATGTAATATATATATATATAATAATTTTTTTTTTTTAATGTTTATTTTTTTCTTTAATCCCTAAATTATTCAATTCAAAGGTTACAAGAATCTTTATCAATAGCAATGTTTTGCTATGACACCTCAAGAGTTTTTCTGAAATTTCGTACCACAGGTAAATAAATAAATATATATATATATACAAAATCAGATATATATAACTGAGATATTTTGTATCTAATAAGAAACGAATATTAACAAAAAGCAATTAAAAGTAAAATTTAATAGTTGATTCGTGTTTTTTTCTTTTCATTTGAATAATTCAATGCATTTTCATGAGATATTTGGCTGTTAAGCTCTAAAGAATCAGTTCTGAGAGCTTAACAGCCAAATATGGTAGCCAAGTTCTCAATATTCAAATGTAAGGATAACAGTATTTCTCCTTTTAAATTAATATTATGATAAACCAGGATATTTCCTACTATTTTTTAAACATAATACTAATGATGATATTTCATTTTTATTGATAATATTTATTTCAAAATATTTAAGTATATAAATAAATTTTTTTTTTTTCGTTTAATTTCTACAAAATAAATATTAGCATTGCAAAATGGAAGATTAATAAATTTAATTCAAAATAAATAAAGGAATGGAAAATATTTAATATTTTATTGTGACGTAGAGAGAAAAATGGATAACATATTAGACATATTGGTTGAACCCAATGTTCGAATCCCTATCTATACCAGTGATGGAAATTGAAAATCCGTAGGTGGGAAAGTCCTATCATTAGGCATGATAAAGATAGTAATCCCCCCGAATTCTGCCTCTAAATTATTTGTCATATATTGTGTTAGCAAAAAGTGAGATATCGTAGTTCCCTCCTGGAGCACCCTGTCATTCCCTGGTACACAGTGTCATTCCCTGGTGCACCCTGTCATTCCCTGGTGCACAGTGTCATTCCCTGCTGCACCCTGTCATTCCCTGGGCTATTCCCTGGTACACGGTGTCATTCCCTGGTGTACCCTGTCATTCCCTGGTGCACAGTGCCATTCCCTGGTGCACCCTGTCATTCCCTGGTACACAGAGCCATTTCCTGGTGCACCCTGTCATTTCCTGATGTACGGTGCCAGTCCCTGGTACACAGTGTCATTCCCTGGTGCACAGTGTCATTCCTGGTGCACAGTGCCAACACGGTGTCATTCCCTGGTACACAGAGCCATTTCCTGGTGCACCCTGTCATTTCCTGATGTACGGTGCCATTCCCTGGTACACGGTGTCACTCTCTAATGCACCCTGGTGCCCATCTATTAGATATCTGTCATTCTAGTGGCGATGATCAAAGATCAAAAATGGATCCTCAGATTAAAGAGCCCGGTAATTGAAAACAGCATTTAAAAATCACCCAAAGTATTATTAGTTAAAATGCTTATACTAAGCTGTTTTCAATCAAATCTAATTTTCTTTATTTAACTAAAAAAATCGATCAATTGTAAAGAATTTCAATAGAAAAATACTTTTACTCCCATTTCATCTATCTGTACACACATTAAAAAAGTAATAAAATAAAAGATAAACAGCGATCGGAGGAAATACAATTTCTCGCCTCCTCCAGAAATCAGGCTCCCGGACACGAGTTCCTTGAGAATGACGTTTGAAAGCACGGCCGGACTTCGATTAAGTCTCCGGAGTGAATGAAGAAAGCACTGTGTGTTCCGGTGGTGTTAGAAGGTGGGGGAGTCTCCATCATTAGGTCGGCCGCCAAACGAGTCCGGCAGCCGCGGGCGACGGCTTCGCAGCGGGACATTCGTATTGTCTGCTTCCCACCTGCCAACAATGCCGAGCCAGGGTTGCCGCACGTCGCCAACAGCTCGCCAACCGGACTGGTAACGAAGATTTCTACTGTCTGATTTATTAGACTGAAAGTTAGTAAACAATATTTAATAATTAATAGAATTGTTTGAGGATTCAAGCATTCTGCAGTAAATAATACATAAATAATATAATAGTTTTATGAGCCAGCAGTAGTCTGATGGTTACCACATCTGTCTGAATATTGTTTCGCATGAAGACCTCGTTTCGAACGCGGACCAGCAGAATAGAATCCTGGTGCACAGAGCCATATCTATGGTTTTCATGAGTCTATTAAATTCGTGGGACGTAAAGATAGAGCTTATAAATATTTAGATGGTGTTAAATGGTTTCTGCTCCATAGAGTTTGAAAAAATGTTTAGATGGTGAGTGCTCCATAGAGTTTGAGAAAATGGTTATATGGTATTAAGATGGTGTGGACTCCATAGAGTTTGAGAAAATGGTTAGATGGTGTTGGCTCCATATAGTTTGAAGATAAGGGTTAGATGTTGCTAAGATGGTGTGTGTTTCATAGAATTTGAGATCATGATTGCGTTTAACAATCCAGATGTTGCACTCTCTTCGAAGATGATTTTTCGAACTTATATGGTATCAGAAAACTTTGTTGACTGACCGATGAAATAGTATTACGATAAGATTTAAGTAAGATTCAGTTAATTAAGTAAATAAGTTAGTTAAGATAAGATGAAGAAGTGTTGTCCTAATGATATTTTTTAAATTCTGCGCTAAATATTTCGCCAATATTTTCAAAATTTTTGCCAATTTGGCATTGTCCCTGCTATAATACATAACACAATTAGTGTATCACAATGAAGCAACAGCATTTAAGCAGAAAAGTCAAATTTTATAAATGACATTAAAGTATAAGCAGTATTATATATTTAAAAAAATTTAAATTCAAAAACGACTTAAATCAGGAACTGTAACATTAATAATATCTATCGTTTCGTATAATTTAGAAAAGATCATTGATAAATTTATCATACTTTTTTCCGGTTGATAAATTTTTTTAAAAATCATTGCATTTATCAGAACTTAATCTTTTTTTTTTTACTTTATTATTTAATTTATTGTATTGTATTCTTTAAAAATATGTTTACTTCATAATATTATTCATCCTTTTTACAATAAAAAGATATTACAATTAACTACTTATTTAATCAATTAATAAAGTTAGTAAAAAATGTTTTAATCATTTATTAATATAGTTACCAACTTATTTGAAAGCAATATATTTTTAATAGCACTTCATTTTATCATTTATCAACAAATTTTCAAACCCTGACGCAATTTGGCGAGTAGTTCTCCAGCGATATTTCGCCAAGGTCAGCCAATCCTGCCCAGAAGTTCGCGAACTCTAGTTGTGAAGGCTTGTCCCTCCAGGGCTAATCAGTGACAGTTACACGCTCTGCTATTGTCCAGGCCGCCCGTCGCGGGGCCTTTTAACCACCACGTCTTGGACACCTGTCAGTTTTTTTATCTTTTGCTGTTCATGACAACACTGGCGATTCCCCCATTAGAGTCGATGGGATTCTTTTTCCGCTGGCCATGTCAATGAATATCACAGCACGCCATGTAGCAATTACGGAACATTTTCTGTGCAATTGCTTCAGGACGAATTTCAAAGAATCCAGTAGTTGAGAAGTGACAGTAGTCATTAAATTATAATATATTATATTATATAAACGTATTTTATTATATTTTAATTTCATTGCGAGGATTTTTTCCACACAATGTAGCAGCTGAATACGTTTTTTTTTTTTTTATTTTATATTTTGAATTAACATATTGAGAAATTTATTACCAACAAAAATTTTTGTAGTGAAAATCCAAGTCAGAAACATAAAGTTAATTTTTGTCTATTTTTGTTAATTTTTTTATCTATTTGTTTTTGTCTATTTTTTAATTTTTTATCTATTTGTTTTGCCTATTTTTGTTAATTCTTTGTCTTTTAATATCTAATTTGAGCAATTTAATTCATTTTAAATTATGAAAAAATTAATTATTATCTTCTAAATATTTATACCGCATTAAAATTCATTGCAATTCAAAAATGTCTTTCATGTCCATAGACTATTACAAATAATTGCATATATGAGCTTAACTGGTAACATTAAGCAATAAGCATTTTTTGTACCCTATAGTTTTTAATGTTATCTTAAAGGAATTTTTATTTCAAAATACTCTGATTTATTGTGACCTACTAGAAAAAAATTATTATCTTTTTCTTTTTTTTTTTTTTTTTTTTTAAACGAGAAATCAACTTGATATTCCCAAGTGCAGTAAACTGAATATTTTAATTTAATTTTTTTTTATGACAAAGGATAGTCAGAAACAACTTACTGCATAAATAAAATAAGTAAAACCAATTATTTATAAGTAGAAAAGAAAAATAAATATTGTTGAAAGCAGATTAGTAATAAATATTATCTACTTTTCTATTATTTGTGAAGACATGAATACGACTGTACGCCTGACAAGATGGCTGTAATACATAAATTACAATAATACAATTGCATAGTAATGCATAGTACAATTATGTAAGAATATATAATACAATTACATGATAATACGCAATACAATTACGTAAGAATACATGATACACTTACATACAATAATAAAATTGCATAATAATACACAATATAATTACATAATAATACACAATATAATTACATAATAACACATAATACAATTACATAATAACACATAATACAGATCTGACAGAATACGTCTGAATACAACTATAATTATATCCACAAATGTCAAAAAGAAAATGATAAATATATGTGTTACGTCGAAACCCAGGTTCCCCCTGCATAGGGGGAGGTCAACGCCCTATGTCCAGAAAAACATCCTGTCTGTGGGGGTGTCTGGCAGGGGGGGGTGAGATGACGGGAGAAAGAATGTAAGAGTCAGTTAAACTTCTGTAACCAACGAGAAAGGTTGCGCGTGGCAGTCCATCTTCGAGTTTGATGGCTGCCTAAATAAAGGAGTTGAAACTCAGCGACCAAGAGAAAGGTTGTGTGGCAGTGCATCTTCGAGCTTGATGGCTGCATATGTAAAAAGTTCAATAAGTGTAACCAACGAGAAAGGTTGTGTGGCAGTGCATCTTCGAGCTTGATGGCTGCATATGTAAAATGAGTTCAATAAGTGTAACCAACGAGAAAGGTTGTGTGGCAGTGCATCTTCGAGCTTGATGGCTGCATATGTAAAAGAGTTCAATAAGTGTAACCAAAGAGAAAGGTTGCGTGTGGCAGTCCATCTTCGAGCTTGATGGCTGCCTAAATAAAGGAGATTAAATTTATACAGTCCATTCATTTATTCGTGTCTGTGTCGAAGATTATTTGAGTTTATATTTGTGTGTCCGAGCTATCGAACAATATGTGTAAATCAACATATTCTGTGTATGCTGCTTTTGTGAAATGTTTACTATTAACGTTATTTAAATAAAGAATTTTTTTTAAATAAAATTTGTTGCTAAAAATTGTGTAACTGTTTCGATTAAGGAACCAAGAGTGTTTGCTTCGAAATTTGACAAACGATACCAAACCGAAGGCATTCGTTTCTATACCAGATAGGCTTGTTAAATCAGTAAGCCGGAATGTCATTCCATTGATCTCGAAGAAAGGGAGAGAAGGGTGTAAATCCCCCATCCGATTCCATGCTGCAAAATTTACGTACATTGTAGCAAAATTTGACTCATCTCTACCATTCTAGTGGCTAATGACATAAGTCAAAATGTCATCGCATTAGAAAACAACAATATAATTAATGTGAAATCGTAACCTTATTCCTGTTGTCTATATTTTCCTTTTTCCTCTCTCTCTCCTAACGATATAAAACAATCCTCGATTAAAACATAGTCCTTAGGAAGAAAAAAGAAAAAAAAAAAAAAATCCACTCCACTGCATAATTGATTCTTACGAAGATTATAAATCGAAGAGCCTTGTTATCCTTCAACCAACGAGGTAGAAGGAAAAAAAAATCGTTGTTTAAGCTAAGCCCCTATTACTTATTCCATCTAATTTTCTATATTTAATGATCCCCATCCACTAATGATAACACACCCACAATGCCTTGCGTTTTCAAACGCACCAATCGTGAGTCGCCTTTTGACTTCCACAAAGCTTCCAGACATCACTCACCAAGAGTAATGGATTATAGGTGCACAAAACTAAAAACCATGGGCTGGTTAAAACCTTATCTTCTTGGAATCAGCAAACCATTGCAGGTTACACGACTTTTTACCTCGCCGGTCATTAATCTTCGGCCCAAAACTGGATTTGTAATTGGAAAAAGGACGTAGATAAGTTGCTGTTCGTTTTTAATCTGCACACCAGTCTCCCAGCCATTCCGTATTATTAATATTAATGAATGATTTGGCCTCCGCATGAGGTTAGAAATCTGCCATTAGGTGGCATCTGTCAGCAATTCATTTTCTTGTCAGTTGAGTGGCCGGCTCTAATAAATTAATTACTATCGCATCAGTGTTACATGTCTCGAAACAGTAGTAGTGGATGGATGGGTTTGCGAAGATGGCTTTCTTTTCCTTATCGGGCTCTACTCTTCCTTCTACAGCAGAATCTCTGTTCGCAGGTTCTTCTTGTGTTTGCCTAAACGAAACAAATTACTTCCTCAGAAATTATAACTTTGTTTTTACGTTTGTAATGCTGATAAATGGGGACGTAAACTGAAAGAGATTGATAAAGGGTTTTGATTACGGTGTATGTAAGATTGAAATATTTTTCTAAATTACTGACACTGTGTTGAAACAGAACAGCATGTTTTTGTTTTGGAAAGTTCGTGCACAAAGTTATTCATAATAATTTGTTAATCAGGTCTCGCAAAGTTGGATAAGTGACTCAAATAATAAACTTTCAGTTTTACAGAACATAAAAGAAACAGTTTCTTTTCGTATACGTCATCATCAGTGGCTCAACAGCCTCATGGTTGGTCATGAGCCTAATAGGCCTCATAGGCCTAAACGAAGGCCATTTGTCTGCTGGCAGATTTCTAAACAGTACATGTTTTTCTTTTACGGTGTACAGTTGCCAGCCTTATACCCAACGATCTACAGTCATGTAAGACCGGGGCCCGATGGTCCAGTGGCTAGCGCTCTGGCGCACGGTACCACATGTTACGGATTGCATTCCCACCAGTGCCATGAATGTTTGTAGTGGTTCGTAATCCACTTTAAGCCGTAGGTCCCGGTCTCATATGACCGTCGAGCGTCACAGAGCCCCATCAGACTTCTCACCCACATCATTCTAAACTGTAAAACGGCAACTCAGAGCTAGGCACAGTGATGTGATTTGGTGTAGTAGTAGGTGGCATCTGTCGGCAATTCATTTTCTTGTTAGTTGAGTGGCCGGCTCTAATAAATTAATTACTATCGCGTCAGTGTTACATGTCTCAAAACAGTAGTAGTGGATGGATGGGTTTGGAAGATGGCTTTCTTTTCCTTATTGAACTGCTCTTACCATGCCGTAGAATCTCGGCTTGTTGGTTCTTGTATTTGTCTAAACGAATCAAATTACTTCCTCAGAAATTATAACTTTGTTTTTACGTCTGTAATGCTGATAAATGGGGACTTAAACTGAAAGAGATTGATAAAGGGTTGTGTTGATACTGACACTACGCTGAAACAGAACAGAATAAAATGTTTTTGTTTCCGAAAGTTAGTCCAGAAAGTTGTTGATAATGATTTGTTAATCGTCTCGCATAGTTGGAAAAGTGACTCAAATAATAAACTTTGTGTTTTACAGAACATAAAAGAAACAGATTCTTTTCGTATACGTCATCATCAGGGGCGCTACAATCCCATGGTGGACCAAGGCCTGGTAGATAGTAGATGTTTTTTTTTTTTTTTTTTTTTTTTACAGGGTTCGGTTGTCAGCACTACACCCAAAGTTCTACAGTCCTATAAGACAAGGGGCCTGATGGGGAGTGGCTAGCGCACTAGGGTTCCAATCCCGACGGTGCCACGGTTGCTTGTAATGATTCGGAATCCACTTTAAACCGCAAGTCTCGTCTCATATGACCGTAGAGAGTCACAGAGCCCCATCAGACTTCTCACCCAAATCATTCCTAAACTGTAAAGGGGTAACTCAGCGTTAGGCACAGTAATGTGATGTGGTGTAGTAGTAGTGGTAATAAATTAATTACTATCGCATCAGTGTTACATGTCTCGAAACAGTAGTAATGGATGGAAGGGTTCAGAAGATGGCTTTCTTTTCCTTATCGGGATGCCTCTTCCTTCTACAGCAGAATCTCTGCTCGTTGGTTCTAGTGTTTGCCTAAACGAAGCAAATTATAACTTTGTTTTTACGTTTGTAAAGCTGATAAATGGGGAAGTGAACTGAAAGAGATTGATAAAGGGTTGTTGCAAGATTGAAATATTTTTCTACAAATTAACAGTTGGAAAAAGTGACTCAAATAATAAACTATGAGTTTTACATAACATAAAAGAAACAGTTTCTTTTCGTATACGTCATCATAAGAGGCGCAACAGCCCCATGGTTGACCAAGGCCGTCTGTCTGCTGGCAGATTTCTAAACAGTAGATTTTTTCCTTATTTCGGGGTAGGGTTGTCAGCCCTATGCCCAACGGTCTACAGTCATGTAAGACCGGGGCCTGATGGTCCAGAGGCTAGCGCTGTGGCACTCTGTACCACATGTTACGGGTTGCATTCCCGCCGGTGCCATAGATGTTTGTTTCATACGATGTTCGGAATTCATTTTAAGCTGTAGGTCCCGGTCTGATATGGCCGTAGAGGCCCGCAGAGGTCGATCAGACTTCTTTTTAACCCACATCATTCCCAAATTATAAAGAGGCAACTCAGTGCTAGGCACAGTGATGTGATGTGGGGTGTGTCGATAGTAATAATAAATAAATTACTATCGAATCTGTGTTACATCGAAACAGTAGTAGTGGATGGATGAGTTGGAAGATGGCTTTCTTTTCCTTGTCGGGCTGTCTCTGCCATGCTGAAGAATCTCGAATCTCGAAGCAAATTACTTCCTCAGAAATTATAAGCTTGTTTTTACGTTTGTAATGCTGATAAATGGAGACGTAAACTGAAAGAGATTGATAAAGAGTCGTTGCAAGATTAAAATATTTTTCTACAAATTACTGACACTACGCTGAATGCAGAACAGCATGAAATGTTTTTGTTTTGAGAAGTTGGTGTAGAAAGTTATTCATAATTAATTTGTTTATCACAACGCACATCGTTGGGAAAATCATGAACTACGAGTTTTACGGAAGAGAAAAGTTAAAGAAAGAAAAGAAAAAGTTACTTTCATATACATCATCATCATCTTCATCAATGACGCAACAGCCACATGTGGAGCGGCCTGTTAGCCAAGTGGCTAGCGCTTTAGCCTCTGATATCATAGGCTTCAGATTCGAATTCTGGCGGGGGCACGGATGTTTTTTAGTGGTTCGGAATCCACTTTAAACTGTAGATCCCGGTTGGATTAACCCTCGGGCGCACAAGATGACCGCAGAGCGACAAACCAAACCAAGCCCCATCTGGGCCAAGGCCGTCTAATCAAGGCAATAATAGTTTTTTTTCTTTTTAAGAGGCGGGGTTGTCAGCACTACGCCCAACGCTCTACAGCCATATTAGACAAGGGGCCTAATGGTCGAGTGGCTAACGCTCAGGCGCTCGGTGCTACATATTTAGGGGTCAAAAGCCTGGCGGTGTCATGGATGTTTGTAGTGATTAGAAATCCACTTTAAGCCGTAAGTCCCGGTCTCATATGACCATAGAGCGTCACAGAGCCCAATCAGGCTTTTCTCAATCACATCATTCCCCATACTGTAAAAGGGCAACTCAGCTCTAGACATAGTGATGTGGTGTGATGCATTAGTAGTAGTCATATTAGACCAGGAACGTACGGATTAAAATGGATTCCGAACCACTACAAACATCCATGGCACCGCCGGGACTCCACAATAAAAAAATTCAAAGTGAAGTCTTTGCTTCGAAATGTTTCCAAAGTTCGAATATACATGAAAATTTTGTGATTTAAAAACATATTTGCTCATGAAATTATTTACGTATGCAATGAACGAATTACTATTTAATATTAAATTTTGAGACTTGTTATTAATATTCTTCAAGACAAAATTATGAAAAATAGACATTGATTAACGGGTTATTGCATTATATAAACCTTTTTTTTTTTTTTTTTGGATGCCTAATTATTCATATAAAATATAGCAATTTCCAAACAATTCATCTATGGTATTCTTTATCTATGGTAGCCTAGAAATTATGATGCTAATGAAATATACAGATCAGAGTTTAGATCAGATTTTATAGATCAGTGTTTACTAATTCTGTACCACGTATACGAGCATGAATCTAATTTAAATCTAGATTGATTATTTGAAATTTATTTTGCTATTTTCAGTTCCGAAAACTATTTAAATAAATTGGGAAAAAAATGTCTATAACTTACTTTCTCCATATTTCCTATAAATGAATAATAATGCCAGAAGGAATTATTGATTTCAAAGCATATATCATTCATGTTTACCGAAAATTTGTATTTAAAATTTTTAACTGCTAGTTATACATTTTTTGACTATAGAAACTGCAAACCTTCCAAAACTCAGAAAAAACATATTCAACTTCTACAATTCTGTAACGATGTCATTTTCACTTAAGACTTAACATAACACCAACACTGCCAAGAGTTTCATATCACGCTTCTTCAACATTCCGCATTAGCCATTCCCGAAAACAAACTTCAACATCAACAAAAAGAAACTACTCGAATACGAAAAGCAATGGCGTTTTTCTTAAATCTTAGCAGGATTTTTCTGCTATTTCTCTCACAAAGTAACGCAGAAACCCAGCGCAAATTAGATTCATCTACCACAAGTTAACTACACCCCCTCCGCAATAGCTCGACACCTCACCCCTGATAGCTCGTACTGTGGTGTTCATCAAGCCAAGAGAAAAGCCAATTCAATTTTCATTTAAATCTCATAACCAGGAATCGAAGTCACTCGGCCATCAGACCCAATGGTCTAATATGACTGTAGAGCGTTTTGCTTAGTGCTGACAATTTTGCCCCGCGGAAAGAAAAACATCTACTGTTTAGAAATCTGGTAGCAGGAGGACTGCCTTGGCCCAACAGGGGACTGTCCCGCCATTGAAAAAGAAGCCTAAAAATTATGATGCTAATGAAATATGCAGATCAGGTTTAGATTAGGTTTATAGATCAGTGTTTATTAATTCTGCACCACGTATACGAGCAAGAATCTAATCTAAATCTAGATTGATTACCTGAAATTTATTTTGTATATTTTCAGTTCCAAAAACTATTTAAATGAATTAGAAAAAAAAAAAAAAAATGTCTATAACTTACTTTCTCTATATTCAATTCTATAAATGAAAATAATAATGCCAAAAGGAATTATTTACATCCAAATTAATAGATTTCAAGGCATATGTCATTCATATTTTCCCCAAATTTGCATTTCAAATATTTAAAATGCTGTTAGTTCAACAATCTTGGACAATAGAAACTGCAAACCTTCCAAAACTCACTAACAAACATTCAACTTCTACAATTCTGTAATGATGTCATTTTCATTTCACCACCAAGAATTTCATATCACGCTTCTTCAACATCCTGCATTAGCCATTCCCGAAAACAAACTTCAACATCAAGCAAAAAGAAACTACTCGAATACGAAAAGCAATGGCGAGGCCCTTCTTAAATTTTAAGCAGGATTTTCTACTATTTCTCTCACAAAGTAACGCAGAAACCCAGCGCAAATTGGATTCATCTACCACAAGTTAACTACACCACCCTCCGCAATAGCTCGACACCTCACCCCTGATAACTCGTACTGTGGTGTTTATCAAGCCAAAAGAAAAGCTCTCTCATTCAATTTTCATTTAAATCTCATAACCAGGAACCAGAGTCACTCGGCCAACAGGCCCAATGGTCTAATATGACTGTACAGCGTTTTGCTTAGTGCTAACAACCCTACCCTGCAGAAAGAAAAACATCTGCTGTTTAAAAAATGTCAGCAGAAGGACAGCCTTGGCCCAACAGGGGCTGCCACGCCATTGAGAAAAGATGCTTAGAAATTATGATGCTAAAGATACATACAGATCAGAGTGTAGATCAGACTTTATAGATCAGTGTTTACTAATTCTGTACCACGTATACGAGCAAGAATCTAATCTAAATCTAGATTGATCATCTGAAATTTATTTTGCTATTTTCAATTCCAAAAACTATTTAAATGAATTAGATGAAAAAAAAATGTCTATAACTTACTTTCTCCATATCCAATTCTAGAAATTAATAATGTCTAAAGAAATTATTTATATTAAAATAAATAGATTTTCAAGGCATTATATCATTCATGTTGACCGAAAATTTGTATTTCAAATTTTTAACTGTCAGTTATACATTTTTTTTACTAACATATTCAACTCAGAAAAACATATTCAACTTCTACAATTCTGTAATGATGTCATTTTCACTTAAGATTTAACATAACACCAACACAGCCAAGAATTTTCATCATCGCTTCTTCAAACATTTCGCATTAGACATTCCCGAAAACAAACTTCAACATCAAGCAAAAAGAAACTACTCGAATATGAAAAGCAATGGCAAGGCCCATCTTAAATCTTAAGCAGATTCTCTCCCAAAATAACGCAGAAACCCAGCGCAAATTAGGTTCATCTACCACAAGATAACAACACCACACCTCCGCAATAGCTCGACACCTCACCCCAGATAACTCTCACTGTGGTGTTCATCAAGCCAAAAGAAAAGCTCGCATTCAATTTTCATTTAAATCTCATAACATGGAACCGGAGAACTTCCAGGACACGCGTGGATATTACACTTCATATATTACGCCGAAGAATAAGTTCTGTGCGCCGCGAAAGCAAAGCACAATCAAGACAGGGGGTGGTTTGGAACAAAAATGCAGCGAAGGAAAAGGCTCATCAGTAATCTTGCATTAGAACTTTGGGAGGATTGCGAAGAATGTACTTTTTTGCGACGCTGGAATGCCACGCTCGTAGACAGGAACAGTTTGTTATGGAATTCAGGAGATAAGGGAGATTTGGGGTTGAGGGAGATCAGATTCGTTGATGTTTTTAAAAGATAAATGTATTGTTTTCTGCGTAATAGGGAGAAAATGGTTTTCTGCAATTTATCATATCTCAAATCATTGGCCACACATAGAGATTTCATTGTGTTTTTATGCAAATGTGAATATCTTGTGTGGAAGTAAAACCCATCACTCAAGTAAGTCTAATGATACTTGAAGTAAATGTCTGGAACATCTACATAAGCTTGAAATATAAATAAGTTAAATCTTAATAGTTGCAAATGTAATTTTAAATCCGCAGATATGTGTTGAGAGACTTCAGTAATATTATATATTTTTTTGATTTAATTAATTAAATTAAAAATTTCAGCAAATATAGAAGATATAAGATATATAAATTGAAGATATGCTCATATATATATATATATAATTTTACTATTCGAGAAGTGGGAAAATCTAATATAATCCTTTAGAATATTGTTCAAAAACTCATTTTTAAATTGGTTTCTTAACATTTTAATGTTATTCACTAATTAGTAATGGCTAAGCATTATGAGACCACCAGATAGGGATATAAGATTTATCCCATTTCCATGAAAATTACATGGAAATTAAGTAAAGTAAAATAAGTAAATTAGATAAGGATAAATAAGTAAATTAGGTACGGTAAAATAAGATAAATAAGGTAAAATAATAAAAATGAAATAATAAAATAAATAATGAAATTAATAAAATAATAATAAAATAAATAATAAAATTAATAAAATAATAAGAAAATATTTTGCCTTAAATAAGGTAAAAATATTCGAGAGTTGTAATTGATAGAAAGTAGAGATGTTTTTCTTAATGGAAGCAACATTTAAAATGAAAACACTATACATCAAAATATGATAATGCGCATGTGTTTCTAAATACTCATGAGCTGTTACATTCTATCACGGAAAACATCATATTTTCAGTTAAAGAGTTGATTTTAGCATGCAAAATTTTCTATTAAAGTAACTAAAGCATGCAGTCTGAAGCATTAATTAAAAATTCAATCAGGATGTTTAAATGGTTAATTTTTAGTTTTTGTAATTATTCTCGATCATTTAAAATAAATATACTAGGTTAGAAATATTAGGGTACACTGTAAAAGGATACTAACCATAATATGACTGGCATTTGATTGTCAGAATTGTAACAGATACAACATTACCAAGTATCCCGTTAAGCTA
Organism: Caerostris extrusa; assembly: GCA_021605095.1. Lineage (NCBI taxonomy): Eukaryota > Metazoa > Arthropoda > Arachnida > Araneae > Araneidae > Caerostris > Caerostris extrusa. Next base: position 63,256 of record BPLR01020732.1, read on the forward strand.
TACACCCATTAATAGAAGAGATGTTAAGTTATACCTACCCAGATGACTTTCAGGGTAGCATGGCTATTCAGAAGAAAACCCAGAAAATTTCAAAGCTTGAACTTACAATTATTCAAGACACGTCCGCTATCTCAAACAATTTATTCTTTTTAAAGCAGCGAGTACAATGCAGACTATAAGTACAATTTCAGTTGTTATCTTATCCTGTACTAGCTATTAGAAATTACAGCTGATCATAAAAGTGATGCAGTAATAAAAGGTGTTAATTACGGACTAAATAGATTTCGTTTGGTTTGTCACTTTATGGTCATTTTATGCACACTTTGGGTTAATTAAACCGATACCAACAGTTTAACATGGAATCCGAACCACTAACAAACATCCATGCCACAACCAGGATTCGAATCTGAAGCCTGTAGTACCAAAGGCCAGAGCGCTAACTAATTAGCCATCAGACCACAGGACAAAATAGATTCAATATTCATTAAAGTGAATAATTTAAAAACATCCAAAATTATAAACATCTGGTTACATAGAAAACACCTTTTATACGATACTGAATTTTCATTTAAAATAATAAAGTTACTCAATCATAGATGTACGTAGAGTGCTCTGCATTTTAAATAAAGATCCATGAAATGCTTGTTTCATAACATGAAAAACACTGCACCCTCAAAAGCATTCTAACCTTAAACCCACATAAGTCGGTAGGGTAAATACTTAAACATTTTAATCGTTGCAAGTAAATTACCGAAATGTATTCGGTGCTTATCATTAACTCCCTAATGTACATTTTGTTTCATTTGCTTTTTAGCCTCGGCAAATATGAACCAACAAAAACAAAAAAAAAAAAGCGCATTTTGTTCTCTTAACTCTTCACTTAAAGATCTTGATAATATTTAACTTTATCCCTTTACCACCCCCGCCACCCTCTTTCCCATGCTAAAAGCCAAATCGGCGCTCGAGATCTCTCCCCCACCCCCAAAAACCCCATCATCTTCAGAGAGTTGTGTTCAATGTCAAAAACTTAATTCTTACAAAACGAAAGAGCGCTCCACGTACTTATTACAAGGAGTTTTCTCTCCTTGCGCTTTTCACAAACAAATCTTTTCTCAAGCTTAATTATAATCTATGGTGAGCATCTATGTATGGTACAGACTTGCGAGGAGGAAAATTCTTCTTCTCTTCCCAAAAAGTTGTGGCAAAAGATATAGAAGACGGTTCTTTTCTTTGCGGTTTTCCCCACGAAAATCGCATGTTATTGCGCTCATTATTCAATTATGAGTTTTAAGAGGGTGGGTAATGTTGCCAATTATCGCCCCTTGTAAGAGATCCGATCAGATTGAGGGGTAAGTAATGAAACGTGTCAAGTCAAAGTTTGGGTTTGAACGGGGAAAATGATGTCTCTCCTTCTTTCTTTTCACCCCAACATCCGCTTTCCAGGCTGAATGAAGTAATTGTTTCTCATCGGCTTAGAGGGAAACAACTGTTTCTGGTCTGTGTGATTACGGAATTTCTTATTCATGCCGTTTCTTTCACGATGTCTGAGTTAGGCTACACGGCGGATTGGATTCATAATAAGAAATGATAGCATAAGCGAAAGTTTTAATACAAAGAAATTACTCACTGCCATAAGAATATATTGTATTTTCTGTAACGGAGAAAAAAAGTATTTATTCTTAACATTGATTGAAATTTCATAGTAAAATACGATTGTGATGTTTGTGAATTTCGTGAGTAAGATACGATTGTGGTGAAGGTTTGCATATTTTTTTTCCTTCAAAGTTAATTTAAGATAAACTTGTGCTCCCGGAAATTTGCCGATTAAAACATCAATATCACAATGGAACACTTGGATGCTTTCATGGTTGTCATCTATGTTATTGTGAGTCAATATATAGTATTGAGGTGAATAAATGAATTTTGGAAGCGCATCCAATTATGACTTTTCCGGATTGTGATAAAGGTTTGCATTTTTTTTCCTCCATAGGTAGTTTGGGATATACTTGTGCTGTCAGCAATTTGCCGTTTAAAACATTAAAGTCGCAATAGAATACTTGGAACCTGCTTAACACGAGCTTTCATGCTTGTCATCTATATTATTGTGAGTCAATAGTATTGAGGTGAAAAATGAACTTTGGAAGCACATCCAATTATGACTTTTCTGCATCATGATGAAGGTTTGCTATTTTTTCCTTCAAGTTAGTTTAATATATACTTGTACTGTCAGCAATTTGCCGATTCAAACATCAATAACACAATGAAACACTTGGTACCTGATTAATTCGAGATGATTTCATGGTTGTCATGTGTATTATTGTGGGTCAATAGTATTGAGGTGATGCTTCCTTTCATGCTTGTCATCTATATTAATGTCAATCAACATATAGTGTTGAGGAGAATAACTACATTCATTTATGACTTCTAAGAGATCCGATTAGATTGAGAGGTAAGTAATGAAACTTGCCAAGTCAAAGTTTGGGTTTGAACGGGAAAATGATTCTTTCTTTTTACCCCAACATCCGCTTGCAGGCTGAATGAAGTAAATGTTGTTTCTCATCGGTTTAGAGGGAAACAACTGTTTCTGGTCTGTGTGATTACGGAATTTCTTATTCATGCCCGTTTCTTTGACGGTGTCTGAGTTAGGCTACATGGCGGATTGGATTCATAATAAGAAATGATGACATAAAGCGAAAAGTTTTAATACAAAGAAATTACTCACTGCTATAAGAATTTATTTATAAAATTCGTTTCCATGCAACGAGAAAAAAAAAAAAAAAAAAAGAATTTATTCTTAACATTAATTGAATTTTCATACTAAAACAAGATTGTGATATTTGTAAATAAGATACGATTTTGATGATAGACTGCATTTTTTTTCCCTCCGAAGTTAGTTTGGAACATACTTGTATTGTCAACAATTAGCCGAGCGAAACAACAATAGGGTGTGGTTGGGTTGAGATACTTGAGGCACAGGTTGAATAACACACACGCTCAAACATCAAACATACAAACATACAATGTTTAACTCATTTAAAGACATATAATTATAGATTCCTGGAACATTTCACTTCTAAGCCAAAAACTGCATACTCAGCTATCGCAGGATGCGCAAAATATATTTCCTCTGCTGAGTGAGAGTCTGTAGGCCAACTAATACGCAGGGTTTGTTTTTTATACTTAATCACGGGTTAGAGCCTGCAGTCCAACTAAACTGTTCTCAGCTGGAGCATATGGTGGAGCTGTACTTCCTCTCTGGTGAGAGATGAGCCTAATGGCCATTTTCCTAAACGACAAAGATGGGGTGTTTTTGCCAGCATGAAAGGGGAAGAATTGTTACAGCATTATTATAGAATATTAAGAGAAGTCCATGATTACAAATGCCCATGATGCGTCTAATTATTTGCATATAAATTTGCATTTGGATGTTGCATTTTGGATGGAATAATGTTGCATTTGAGATATCAGTAACAAATATCCTTAAGTTGCTATCTTCAACAGTTCAAAACAAAATCTTCAACAGTTCAAACGTTTTTGTAATTTTTGAAAACAACTGGTTATCATTCCATCAAATTACTTTTTTTTAGAAAACAACTTTCATACGTTTAACGATGGATTATAATCAGATATTAAAATCTTAAACACGCAAAACACCAATCAATCGGAAGTCTATTTTTCTGATCTACTCTATCTCAAGTTTGCCCATCGTTTTTAAATTGAATTTCATACATCTTGTCATTGGACCTTTGCAGATACACGAAAGGAAACTCTCCAATAAGAAATTTTGCTTTGTATTGCAGTGGTTGGACAATTTTGCTTTGGCATAAATTTTGATTTTCCACGTTGGTAAAAACAATTGTTTTTCTAAGTTATTTAACGAATATTCAGTTAAATTATTTTTCTACAACAGTTATGTATTACACAATGGCAAAAATGTACAGCAACTAAACAATTAATCCACCCATACTATCTTTATCTAAAAATAATCTTTGGAAAATCCCTTTCCGTAGGAGTAGAAGCAGAAAGGCAGGAAGCCACAAAAAATGAATGAGAGCCTCCATCTGGAAAGAGATAAATCTTAACCATAGCATCCCATCAATCTTGTTAACGATGATTCATTCTCTTAAGTGCTGCTTATTAGTTACGGTTGTTCTTGGAAGATCCACGCTTTCATCTACCATTTTGGTTAAAGTGTATAAAAATGTTTCATTTCATACTCTTCTTTCTTTTCTAATTTAATATCTATTTATAAGGAGAGATTTAATGATTAAGGACAATCACTATCAAGTCAAGATTTGCAAACATATTCAGTATTTATTAAGTTTTGGTAGTGTTTGCATTACTTTACGGTTTCTACATGAATCTATAACGGCTAACGTTACTCTATAAATTATCAACTATCATCTCTAAGAGATTGATTATGTTCATTAAATGAAAAATCACAAGTAATGGGAAAAAAAAAAAAAAACTGAAGCCTCTTTTTCACAAAAGGGCGAAAGCCCAACAAGAATCCAGTATTAACTTTTCAAGATCACATTTTGTTAAAAAAAAAATTTTTTTTTTGTGTAATCATACAAAATGCCTTGACATTTGTGTTAATAACCATTAAATGGGGCAAAAATACATCTGTTATATGAAAAAATAATATCTATATAAAAAAAACAAATTCTTTATCCTAAAATTTTATCCACTTATTAATTGCTACTCTTTGATGAGCAAGACTGAAATATTTCCCTATACTTTTCAATTCTTGGCTCAATTACATTGGTTGATAGTAATTTTTGTTATCTGGATAACAGTAACTATTTTGTATATATTTTGCTGGTTGAATATAAACACAAAAAGTTGCCCTTTTGACTCTTTATAGTAACTTTTACACACACACATATATATATATATTTCACAGATAGCAAAGCACCTTGTTTGATGTAACTATTTGTGTACTATATTATTAAAAGAAGATCTTCGCCAACAATATATAATAATACGGATTCCAATAAAGATATCAAATACACGCCAGGTCTGTCAAACAAGTTTAGCAAATTTGATAAACTTGGCGCGTATTTATGTGAGTCATTTCCATTTAGTTTAGTCCTGTGGGTATCGAGTTAAAAAGGTTTTTATATTTATTTATAGAGAACTATTCATCTTTACTTTGAGTTCAAGTGTTCACTATCGTACGATTAGATTCTTTAAAACGTAACTGAAAACATACAAACAATTTTTATTATGTGTGTCTTCAGTTAAGAAGTGGAATCCTTCCACGAATCTATAATTATATGTTTTTCTTTTTTTAATTGGCGCAACAGCCCCATTTTGGGCCAAGGTCGTCTGTCTACTGGCAGATTACGAGAACAGAAGATGCTTTCTTTGTACGGGGTAAGACTGTCAGCCTTATGCTCAAAATTATGTCTTTAAAAGTGTTAAATATTGTATGCCTCTAATTATATGTGAGTGGTGTTTGTGCATGTGTAAATAAAGCTGTGAATTCTCCAACCTGTGCCTAAAGTATCTCAATCTAACGACAGCCAGTTACAATCTGGTTGCCCAACCTGCACACTACAAAATTAAATTATTTATAAACATAATCCAAATTAAAATATTTAAAGTACATTGTTTTTCGGTAAAACAATAACATTTTTTTTTTGTGAAGTATTCCAGATATTGCTTGGTTTCTTAAGATCTAAAAACACGTATCCCACAATGTAAGAATGTTCCCTCGACAGAAGGACAAAAATAGAATGGTGCTATAGATAGTTCTACAAAAGAAATCGAGATTCTGCAAAGAACTACTCCATCTGTCATCTTTTAGGAAGGGAGAGAACAGACATGCATAATCTTTCAAGTTAAAGATGACCAAGTATGTATCAAGAAACCGCAGACAAGACTTGCCGAACATTTTTTTCTGAAGATAATACCTCCACTGAATCTTTGGAGTAGAGATAAAGGAAAAAATATTGTTCATATTCAAAAATTGGTTGCAATATTTGTTCATTCAAAATTTAAGCAAATTTTGTTCATTAAATTATTTTTCATGTGAATCATTAGATTAATATTAGACCACTTATTAAAAGTTTTTTTTTTTTCAATTTCTACTATTAGTTCACGCTCTCCCTATATATATCTTGTTCAAATTTTGAATCGTTCATGAAATACTTTTTATTCATCCACTCAAGTTCAAATGCATTTTTTTAACTTGCAGTGGATGACACTGATGTTAATACAGTTTTTTCAAATATTCATTCGGTAATTAAATTTAATTAATTAATTTTATTGTTTTTTAAATTTAAGTTGCGTGTATCTAATAATAGATGGCGTCAGATGTAAGAGAGGAAAATTTCAACTTTATTTGTAAAGGACTTTTCTGCAATATAGTGAAAAAAAAAGTAGGAATTGGCTTTAAAAAAAAAAATTTATATTACTTGTTTTTTTTTTTTTTTTTTTGTTGTTGTTGGACTTTTTAATTTTGTCAATTTTATTTTTAATTAGATTCAATGAAAATCGCATTAATGACACCATGGATAATTTCATCTTGTGATGTTGTTACTAATGTTGTTGTTACTAATATTGTTACTTGTGATGTTGTTACTAATGTTGTGATGTTGTTACTAATGTTGTGATGTTGTTACTAATGTTGTTGTTACTAATATTGTTACTTGTGATGTTGTTACTAATGTTGTGATGTTGTTACTTGATGTTGTTACTAATGTTGTGATGTTGTTACTAATGTTTGTGATGTTGTTGTTACTTGATGTTGTTACCCCCTGGTGCAGGAAAACCTACACCAGATCCAAATCCATCGCATGCGACGTCCATGGCTAAGGATAATATGTAGCTTCACTTTTAATGAGGAACCACGAGGGTTGAAAACTGACTAAACATCAAGGCAACGCTCTACGATCATATTAGAGGGGGCCTTGTGGCTTACAGTGGATTCTGAACCACTACAAACATCCATGGTACCGCTGGGACTCGAGCCCAGTTCCAGAGCGCTAATCACTCGGCCATCATGCCCGGTATTTCATATCCCAATGCTAAAATAGTTTTCCTTGGACTTTTCAAAATTGACATAATTAAGATGTCTATGTTCCTTAAAAGTGCAAAAATGGCTTAGTGACGTGGCACCATAATGTCAACCATTACCAAAACGACAGTTTTATTAAATAGACCAGAGCACATCATTTTTAAATATCATTATCAACCTCCTCATTAACTCTGCGGCCTAGTGGCTAACGCTCATTTGGTACCACAGGCTTTAGGTTCGAATCCTGGTGGTGGCAAGGATGTTTGTTAGTGGTTCAGAATCCACTTTGAACAATAGGTCCCGGTCTGTTTAGCTCACATGTGCACAAGATCGTAGAACGACAAACCAAACCGAACCAAACCTCATTAACTCTCGCGGCCGGATAGCCAGTTGGCTAGCGATCTAGCCATTGGTACCACAGGCTTCAGGTTTGAATCCTAGCGGTGGCATGGATGTTTATGAGTGGTTCGAAAACCCAGTTAAACTGTAGGTCCCAGACCTAAATAGCCCCAATCAGTGCAAAAAAATCACAGTAGAGAGACAAACCAAAGCTCATTAACTCGCAAAGAAAAAAATAATGTTTCCTTTAACATATTTTTAATAAATAAAAATATCATTTCAAATATTTTTACATAGAATTTGGTTCTGATTTTTTTTTTGTATAAATCTCGATGCTTTTACTTTCCTGCAGGGCTAATAAGATGCAGCTGAAGTTTGCTACTTGACTAGTATCCTACGTTTTGTCTGATAAAATGCAATATTGACTAAAGAACCTTTGAATATTGTATGAGTATTGTGATGTAATTCAGTGAAAACTAAAGTAAGCACTCCTTTATAATTTATTACGATGCAAAACAACTTTGTCTAGACCAGGATTCTCAACCTTTTTTTTTTTTTTTTTTTTTTGCCTTAAAGGACATTCTAGAGTGAAGAATGTATTTATTATTCAAGAAAAATTTTTGGTTGACATAGTTAATAATACACATAATGAAAAAAAAAAAAATATTAAAAAAATATAATAAGTCACAAAAAATATTGATTGCATTCTTCATGCAAAATAAGTAATTACTAAATAATACAGACAAAAAAAAATGTACAAATACTTTGATTTACAATTTTCTGTTATAAAATTTAAAAATAAATGCAATTCTAAAAGTCAATGTGAGGATGCATTTCATTGTCTAATGCTTCATAAATAGGGGAGAATGGTAATATTTCTGTTCGAAAGCAATTAACATGGTGCATGAGTGTTGGGTGGATTATTTTGTCGTACTACGGTCATTTTGTGCGCACTTTAGGCTAATTTGACCTGGACCTACAGTTTAACGGGGAATTCCGAGCCACTACCGCCAGGATTTGAACCTGAAGCCTGTGGTACCAAAGCTCAGAGCACTAGCTAATTGGCCATCATGCCGCTAGGTGCACGAGGAGAGGTATAGACAATGGGTAATGGACATTAATTAAATTAATTATTGGTAATTAACTTAAGTTTATTGAATCCTCTTTGGAGCCTGATGGCCGAGTGGCTAGCGCTCTCGTGGTACTCGAATCCCGGCGGGGCCGTGGATGTTAGTAGTGCTTCGGAATCCACTTTAAGCCGTTGTTCCCGCTCTCATATCATAGAGCCGAATCAGACTTCTACTCACCCACATCATTCCCAAACTGTAAAGGGACAACTCAGCTCTAGGCACAGTGATGTGGTTGTGGGGTAGCAGTAATAGTATTCAATCCACATTGAATATTTCACTATTTCGAGGAATATAAAGTATATATTTTAAAATAAAATCTATCAGTTTAAATTTATATCAATAAGCTATAGCGAAATATCCATTTCCAAATGTCAGATAGCTTGACCTGATCACTTTTCCCACAAAAACAGCAAATATAGCTTATGCTATATTTGCTGTTCTTGTAGGACGCTATGTTCTTGTTATATGGAGACGTCATTTAAAGTTTCATATCATCTTTCTTGAGCCCAATAAAAGGAACTATTGGCCTAGGGATTAAGTATAATTCTTGAAAAGTATTCCATTTAGCTTTTTTTTTGTCAGATTTCGAACCCAACAGGCTATCGCCAGGCCACTTGGTCCTTTTGAACGAGGATATCATCCAATCATGTTTGATTCGAATTCAGCCGTTTAAAAGAGGTTACAGCTTCCCCAACCACTACGTCAGAACTAGCAGGCAGTCAGTTGACTAAAAAAGAATTTTGAAGTTCACTACTATAATTTTAGAATATTGTTCTTATTTGCATACGTTCAACTGAACATGCTTAAATGTTGCTTCTTTTCTATTTAAGTCTTCCGTTACGAATTGTTTTTTCAATGAGCCTTGTACGCTACCTGCTTGAGTAGATGTTGAAAAATATTCGCATTTTTTTAATTTGAAGTACGACACATCGAATAATTGCTAGATAAAGATTTTTCAGATAAAATTGAAATAAGGTGTAATTGAGTTAATGCGAATTTCTAGGTTGATTTCTCATCGCTTATAAGCAAGAAATCTAAAAAACGAATAGAATATTTTTCGAGTTAAAAAATAAATTATTCTGGAAAATATAAATAACAGAAGAAATGGATGAAGGTAGTAGAGATAATTTACCACCAAGTAATCTTCCAGATTCAGTTGCACAAGATGAGGATTTAGATGTGCCAGAAATTCAAGCAAGTAGCAACATCGCTTCACCTGCCGAAAATCTTCCTGCTGTTATAAGTGGTGAACCAAATGTACCAGAAAGTCAAGAAAGTACCACTGTTTCATCGCCTCCAATTAATCTACCACTTCCAGCATTTGGACGAGCCAATATTACTAGTGCAACAAGTGATAGGCGTTGTTCATCAGATGCCAGTTCTTCAGCATTTAGTCGAAGTACAGATAATTCTTCAATTGAGGTAAAATCTCGAAGTCGGTCTACAATTTCTCAAGGAGAATTTTCAGGTTCTCATCGCGAAGGAATTCGATTGGTTCGTCCACCGTTCAGCGGTCAGGCCTCTCAAGGAGAATCTTCAGGTTCTCATCGCGAAGGAATTCGATTGGTTCGTCCACCGTTCAGCGGTCAGGCCTCTCAAGGAGAATCTTCAGGTTCTCGTCACGAAGGAATTCGATTGGTTCGTCCACCATTCCTCAGCGGCCAGGCCTCTCAAGGAGAATCTTCAGGTTCTCGTCACGAAGGAATTCGATTGGTTCGTCCACCATTCCTCAGCGGTCAGGCCTCTCAAGGAGAATCTTCAGGTTCTCGTCACGAAGGAATTCGATTGGTTCGTCCACCATTCCTCAGCGGTCATGCCTCTCAGGGAGAATCTTCAGGTTCTCATCGCGAAGGAATTCGATTGGTTCGTCCACCGTTCCTCAGCGGTCAGGCCTCTCAAGGAGAATCTTCAGGTTTTCATGGCGAAGGAATTCGGTTGGTTCGTCCACCGTTCCTCAGCAGTCAGGCCTCTCAAGGAGAATCTTCAGGTTCTCATCGCGAAGGAATTCGATTGGTTCGCCCGCCGTTTCTCGGTGGTCGGGCATCCACCCAGCCCTTTCCCCGTTTTCCAAGAGGCAACCGACCAGTCGCTCTTCAAGTGGTACGCTGGGGTTTCATTCGCATTAACGGTCTCATTCATAATGCTAATGCAACAATAAGCAGCATGGGTCCATCGCATCAAGGTGTTGACATAGAAAGTCCAAGTAATTCAAATGAATCGACATCGGACACTCAGCCTAGTATTGAACAAGGAGAGTCTTCAGGTATTCATACCGAAGGCCAAATTCAGCCTCTTGGTGAGAGGTCTACATCTGAGTTATCAGTAGCTGATCGAACTACAGAGGCTGCAAATCCTCAAACAACTGCAGCTCATGTAGGGTATGAGGTTCTTTCAGATTCAAATCCTGCTTCTGAAAGAGAACCTCGAGAGCCATCCCTACAGTTGGCAAAAGAAAGCAAATTAACAGAAAACGTTGAGGATGTCTCAAAAATGGATGAACACATGTCCTTTGCGAATCTCGGGCTTGAACAAAGCTCACAGGATATTCCCAGTTCTAGCGGAACAGTTCAGCAAAAAGATTCCGGCGATAGCATAAAAATGGATGAACCCATGTCACCTGAGAATCCCATGCCTGAAGAAAGCTCGCAGGATATTCCAAGCACTAGTGGAACAGCTCGGCAAAAAGACTTTGATGAACCTACGAAAACTGAAAGTAGAAAAGAACAATTGAGCAGGATTAAAAAAGCGGAAGAAGATGAAGGATTGGAAGAATGTCCTCCTAAGAAAGGTAGAGGTGAAAGTACAAGACGCAGACATTCGAGGCGTAGGTAAGCCATTTCTCAAATGGCCGTTTTAAAAATCGCTAGATGTAGATTTAAAATTCTGCAAGGATTATTGGTCAAAATAAAACTGAACTTATTTTGTGCAACAGGTGCAAGTAAACTTCTGCCAAATGAAGTTTATTTATCTGACTTTAGAAACATCAATTCAAATTTTTAAAGTTGGTAGAAATTTGGCTCTAAAGGATTACATAATTTTAATTAATTTAATATAGACTATATTCCACAATTTTATTCATACGATTTTAAATTTGAATAGCAACTGATAACATTATCTCATTTGAGAGCTTGAATTCAATGCTATTTACTGAAGTTTACTACACATCGGACTAGACGCTCTTTAAAAGGCTGCTTCTTGTAGTTTTATCCATCAAACGAACGTTATGCAACATCATCGAATTAACCTCAAACTTTGGTAAATGAACTGATACATAAATTAACAAAAAGTTGGAAATAAACATAACTTATGGGATATGTTTTAATGTTTCGTGTCGCGATTTTAACCATAGTTCTCAAAGAAACATTGCATATTAGAAATTTTGACATATGCGTTTTTAATGCATGGTATATAAAATTTTATTTTGAAATATTTGAATGCTATGTAAATGAAAGCTGTTAAGTTTTCATGAAGAATATTGAATCGTTAGAATATTTAGCTAGCAATGTGTTCAGTTTTATTTGACCTACAAATCATCTGCATGGTACATCTGTTTTAATATTGTTAAATTTTTTTTACATGTACACATGTTTTTATAATTAAAAATCTTTCATTTAGCGAATTTGGTTTATTCATTTTTTGTGACTGTCATTTATTGAGTGATTACATATCAGAGATTAATCAAATAATCCAAAATACCTTAATTTTATTAAGACATTTTAGTGCCTGATCCCCCTATCTCCATATGCATAATTAGTGAAAAATATATATTTTTACTACTAGTTGTATCTTTTAATTTACTCAATTTTCCACAAGGCCTGGATTATGTAACTTTAATGAAATTGGTATTCTCCATAAGTTTGTTTTTAATTTCGATAAAATAGAGATAAATTGTGAAAAAATCAAAAGTTAAATCTTGTATTTACCTTTAAATCAAGGGTTTTAATGTATTTTGGATCATTAAGAAAATTACAGGTTAGATTTGATTATATATTTAATGAATAAGAAACCGATGAATTTATACAATTGGAAATGATTGCAAATTTTCATAGGTTTTGTACAATCGTATTTTGAATTGATTTTAGAAATCGTAATAACTCGCTTTACCTGCTACGTTGCTTCATACAGGAAATTAAAATAGTTGCCATAAAATTCTGATATTTCTTTATTTGGATAAAGTTTAATTTTTAATTATTATTGCATTGTTCAAAAACATTAAATTCTCGGTATGCAACATCTTGTAAATAAATTTATGAATTAACTATAATGCTTTAATTGTTATACGATTCAGTCTATGTTGGAGATTTTCACTTAGTTGCGAGCGTTTCTACGATAGATCGGAAAAAAATATTGTACTTGTTACTAGACTTATTGTAAAAGGATGCAAATGCAGAGATACTTTTAGTATCTCCTTGTGCCATGTATAACATTTAACAAATCGAGATTTATAAAATATAAAATATCTTTAATTCAGATGAACTGTTTCTGTATTGCCGGCTACATTAAAACAATATCTTCTATTCACAAAATTTCAAATCATACGAAGGTTCTTTAGAAAAGTACAATTAAACAAGTAATATCAAAAAAAAAAAAAAAAAAAAAAAAAAGATAGTAGCTCCAACACTTTCACGTGCGTATATTTAAAGTTCTGACGCTACCGCAGATTGATGTTAGTCATGCTTGAAATATTTTTAACACATAGTGCAATTCCAATTTGTTTCTAATTAAGGTTAATTCTATTTGGAGTTCAGTTGAGAGAAATCATAAGTCGCTTGCATTAAACATTTGATTCAATGATAAATACGTCTTGAATCGCTAAAAAATTACAGGTTAGATCTGATGACTTATTGTATATCTGGGAATATTTTTGATTCCTATATTGGAACACGAATTGTTTTTAAATGCGATTTATCAGGACTTTAATAAAATTTCAAATAATCGTAAGTTTAATTTATTGAATATCAATAATAGCTTCCAGCAATATATGGAAAGAGCATGACAAAATGGCTGGTGTGTTTAATAATAACAAGAATTGTCTTTGTTCAATTCTTATTAATGATACGGAGAAATTTTAATTTGTACTAAATATCGTATGGATTAATTTACTGAAAAGCATGGTATTCAAAATAATTTTGAAATTAGTAAATTAGTATTATATGTATGATCATGATGTCTAAGGTACACGATAATACCCAATATAAATATGCTTTTTTTTTTTATCTGTTTTTTACATTTGGATAAAAAAATTCGGAAAAATCGTAATTACACAGTAAAAAAAAAAATAAGAATATACAAAGAATTACATCAAACATGCAAGGCGTTATGGCGTTTTTACAGTGAAAAAAAATGCAAGCGTTTGTCGCTGCAATGAGTCGCTTTTAAATGATATTCATTATTTAATGGGTTAAGTTGAATACAGTATTAACTTAAATAAAAATCAATGCTAAAAGTACTGTTTATTATCGTTTAAAATCGGAACTTTTTTTTTTTTTAATCTGCTGAAATTATGAATAAATGCACTTCCGTGATTACTGATTAATATTAATTTCATATAAAATACTAGAAGGAAAATAATTTGTTTTTAATAGAAAACTACTAGTAGAAAGTAATTTGTGCCCGATTCAACTAAAAGAAGAAAAAAAAATATGTGAATTTCTTGAAAAGGTGTGATTTTCGATCCGTTAATATTATCGCGTGCAGTGATATATCTACGCTTTGCAAATAAGTTCAACTTGCAATATGTCCTGTTTGGACGCGAAAAACGTTATCCGACCATTACTTGATATACGAGTAACTGTCCTCGGGCAATATCATTTCCAAATGGATAGATTTCAAAAACTTTGCAAAAAAAAATACCACCCTAACATTGTCTAAAATGATTAGACAATGGCACATATTTTCGATAACAACCAGAAAAGAAGACAGAAGCAAAATTATTTAGACAAATTATTAGTAATCATCAAATCTGATGATCTTCAATCAGGAATTAAAGAAAGAAAAAGGGGAAAATTAAATGTCATGAATTTTTATGTATGCATTTTATTTAATCGCTTTTTATTTTAATACTACAGTGTTTAAATACAATTACATACAATTACATACAATTATATACAATTCCATCAAAATGTATAATATGCCAATAACAATAGGGATTTTTTTCATGAGAACGGATGAGTCCTGTATTTCTTATAGATAAAATTCGTTTTTATAAGTACAAGAATTTTGAGCTGATTATTGAATTGAGCAATATGTAACTGAATGAATTATGTTATTTAGATTGTTGAATAGTAAGGAATCTATTGCTGTATGTAAAAATAATGATGCTGTAATGCAATAGGAAGGCGGTAGTTCTTATGTATGCATCGAAAATCTTTTATTTCGGTTTAAGACACAAACATTTTCTAACGGATAGAAAACTATTGTGTGCTGGAAGCATACCAATAGGCAATTGTCCAGCATTTTTATGATTGCGTGAATCACATTGGAGAAACTACCAAAAGGTCCAACTAATGCTACGACAAGCACTCTCTACCATAATTGCCTTAGAATTTTTTTGTTTTTGAATTTGGCATTGCAAGACACGACACATACGGATAGAAGAACAATATCTGTCCGTTGCCACTGAACAAAGAGTAAAACCTAGAAATGTCGAGAAAAAAATTCACAGTCATGGATTGAATCAGTGTAAGCCTCGTAATAGGACAATGAAATCGACAGCATTAAAATCGCAGTCACAATCCTGCCTTGTGAATGTTCCTGGACTAGGAATGAAAAAGCAATCTCAAAAAGCCCCATGTATAAGCGATAAAGTCGCCAATAACGGAATAGTTTTTTGAGCGGTAAAAATGAACGTGGCGGCGCGTGATATATTGGGCAACATTTTATTGTCTACAATTCGCTCAGAAACGTCGGCTCCCAAAAGCGTGAAGCAGATACTTTTTCAGGCTTCTACCATTTATTTTCACCTCGCTTTTTTCATCCATTCCTTTTACGGGCACTTCTATTTTCGATCCTCTTTTATAGGATTCCTGTCAAAAGTGCTTTATTACCACAAGATTAAACTGGTCGGCATTTATTTTCCCCAAGAATAAGGTTATAATCATGCGCTTGTGGTTTTTCTTTTTTATTTTCATATGCCTTTTTTTTTTCTTTTTTTTCATTTTCCTGTTTTACTACTTCTCTGTACGTTATCGTACATTTTTTTTTTTCTTCTTCTTTCCCCAGCCCCCATTCAGTTGCATTGCTCGTAAATCTCTTTCTGAGAAGTTCGCCTTGTGCGGCTCTAAAGACAGTACATTAATAACTGCTTTTATCGCATTAATATTCCGTGTCAGATGTAATAGCGTATTTGCGTGCCGTATTTCTCAGGGAGTGTGTTGCAAATAAGCGTTTAATGCGGCGGACTATTACTACTGTTCTATCGCTAACTATTGAGCAGCCAAAAGGGCCATGCTGTTTTATTCCAAGAAGGACCTCTTCTTTTTTGTTGATTTTATGGTATTTGTGCTGTTTTCTAGAATATAGGTACATAAAATGAGGGAGAAAAAAATATAACATCCAAGTAAAAAATAGCAAGGAATGTATCTGATTACTTTATCTATTTAAGAGAAATTTTCGATTAAAAACTATCGAATTATCATTATGTTGCGGCCTATTACTACTGTTCTACCTCTAACTATTGAGCAGCCAAAATGGCCATGCTGTCTTATTCCAAGAAGGACCTCTTTTTTTGTTGAGTTTACGGTATTTGTGCTGTTTTCTCCCCAGAATATAGGTACATAAAATGAGGAGAAAAAAAATATAACATCCAAGTAAAAAATAGCAAGGAATGTATCTGATTACTTTATCTATTTAAGAGAAATTTTCGATTAAAAACTATCGAATTATCATTATGTTGCGGCCTATTACTACTGTTCTACCTCTAACTATTGAGCAGCCAAAATGGCCATGCTGTCTTATTCCAAGAAGGACCTCTTCTTTTTTTGTTGATTTTATGGTATTTGTGCTGTTTTCTAGAATATAGGTACATAAAATGAGGAGAAAAAAAATATAACATCAAGTAAAAATAGCAAGGAATGTATCTGATTACTTTATCTATTTAAGAGAAATTTTCGATTAAAAAATACAATTATCATTATGTTGCGGCCTATTACTACTGCTCTACCGCTAACTATTGAGCAGCCAAAATGGCCATGCTGTCTTATTCCAAGAAGGACCTCTTTTTTTGTTGAGTTTACGGTATTTGTGCTGTTTTCTAGAATTTAGGTATACAAAATGAACAGGAAAAAAATATATAACATCAAAGTCAAAAGTACCAAGAAATGCGTCTGATTATTTTATCTACTTAACAAAAAATTTAATTTTAAAACTATCAAATCATCAGACATATATTGACTAATATTAACTGCCAATATATGTCTGATGATTTTTTTTCTTTTAATTCAAACTTTTTTCTTAAATTTGCCATTCTTCTTAATCCATTCTTTCGCTCTCGGTTATGTTGAATGCCGGTCACTGAGTTCACTGTAACAAAAAATACACAATTTAAAATAGCTTTAACTTTTATTGTATCAAAGATAATAATTATACTCGATGTTCATGGATGGCCGAAGATATTAAATCTCTGAAATATCTAATGATATGCCGGGGACATCCAATGTACACTCATGTTCATAAATTAAGGATAATGAAGTTCAGGCAAAGAAAGAGACAGAAGCAAAAACAAATTTGACTTATTTGTAAAGTCTATTTATTAAACAAAAGGTAAAGAGCAAAAAAGATGCTATATGTTTGACATAATTAATAAAAATTGCGATTTTTACTCCCTGGAGCAAATTTCAAAAAAGAACCTATTTACAAAAAACAGTATAACATGGTTAGTATGATGGTTAATATGGAGTATGTCTCCCGGACGATGCAATACAGGCCTTACAACGCCTAGACATGCTGAGTATCAAATTATCAATCTGATCTTGGGGGAATATTACACCACTCATCAAGCAATGCCCTCCGAAGTTCCGGTTGACAGGTGGGAGGGGGTTGACGGGCTGCAATTCGTCGGCCAAGCATATCCCACACATGCTCTATTGCATTCAAGTCCGGTGAGTATGCTGGCCAATCCATACGGGTGATATCCTTCAATTGAAGGCATTCGTCTACAATGTTTGCACGGTGAGGACGGGCGTTGTCATCCATAAACAGAAATTCAGCACCCATGGCGCCCCGAAACAAACGTACATGTTGTTCCAGAATGACATCCCGATAGATGTGGCCTGTCATCGTTACACTCTGAATATGCAGGTCAGTTCTGGAACCAAGAATAATTCCTCCCCAAACGAGCCATCATGCACCACCGTAAAGGTGTCGTCAAATGGTGTTCGCTTGGTGGTAACGGATACCTGGCGCTCTCCATATGAAAGTCCGGCGAGAATCAGGCTGCCAACTAAACCTGGACTCGTCGGAAAACATCACACAAGACCACTGTTGCGGTGTCCACAATGCATGCTCTCTACTCCAGGTTAATCTCAGGCGACAATGAGTTGCGGTAAGTGGAACACATCTGACAGGCCTACGAGCATATAGACCAGTGTGCCCTAAGCGTCTGTACACGGTCTGCCTTGAAACTGTCGTACCGGTAGCTGAAGAGAGCTGACGAGACAGGTCTGATGTTGTGTTCCGCCTGTTTCTTTTGGCAGTAACTGCTAAATACCGGTCCTCATTCGGCTTTGTAACTCGGGGGCGACCTGTGCTGTAACATCTACTCACATTGCCGTCATCTTGGAATCGTTGCCAAAGCCTGGAGATGACACTCTGGGCGATTCCAAGTTCCTCGGATACTTCCAGCTGGGTACGTCCACATTCCAGTTGTCCGATAATTCTACCACGTAAAAAATCATCCAAATGCTTCCTTTGTGCCATAACTATGTGGTTATTGCACTGAAAGGCTTTTTAAAGCGCTTGTGAACAATTTTACTTCTTTGCCACCATTCCTTATATACACTCTCGTCATTGTGACGTACTATCCGCGCCATCTGGTGGTTTCCTGTAATTTGCATATTTTTCTTCAAGATGAGTGTGATAATTCTACAGGTGAATTTTTTATTTTAGAGTTCAATTTCTGTGTGATTCTGAATTGTCCTTAATTTATGGACATGAGTGTATAAAGGTTCAAAGTTCATTTTAATTTATTTATTTATTTATCAAAAAATTATATTGATTGGTGTTGTTTGTCGCTCTACAGTCATTTTTTGCTATTATGTCGTAATAAGACATAATACGAAAACAATGAAATAAAGGCCGAACTACCAGCTTAAAAAATTTTTGGGGCATAATTAACGTACTAAATTATTTAGAGAGATCCTAAATTATTTATCATGCAGAGACCCAATTTAGAACAACGCACTAGATAACTAGATAACAGAGGGCAATAGTAATTTACAT
Organism: Caerostris extrusa; assembly: GCA_021605095.1. Taxonomy (NCBI): domain Eukaryota; kingdom Metazoa; phylum Arthropoda; class Arachnida; order Araneae; family Araneidae; genus Caerostris; species Caerostris extrusa. The sequence continues at coordinate 82,186 of BPLR01020732.1, forward strand.
AGTAAACATAAAAGCCATGTTCTTGAAGCCTTTAGATATAATATAGGCCTAATAGAGACGTAACACGCTCGACCAAAACAGTAACATGTTGACATGTTTTTTTTTTTTTTAATACAAATAAATGTGTATATTTGCATAGAAGTTATTTTCGATATCCAGAAAAATTATGTTTAATTGAATTGAATTTTTTTAATCATCATCAGATTATTAATTGCATTCCAATCTAATGACAAATCAAAAATATGTATTTAAAATAATATATTAACTGAAGTATTTGTTTAAAAGAAAAATAATTTTTTTTTTTTTCTAAAATTTTAATTTCTTTCTCACTTGCACGGGATTGAAAATGGCTTATAAAGTATTACACAATTGATTACCATTTTTCATGGAAGATTAATCATTAAAATCCTTTTGAGGTATTTTCTTCAATATCACCAAAACCACAAATATATGAGGACAATTACAACAATAAAATCATCTTTCAAACTATATATGTATACATATTTTGCAAACGTATTTCTTTTCGTCCATTTACCCCTTGCAAATAAATGGATGAAGAAAACTTCAAATGTTCTCGGTACTGACAGTCCCCTTCTCTGTGATTTATTATGCGGTCAGGTGTACATTAGCCCCTTTGCTTTCATTTGATATCTTAAGAAAGGCAGTTTTCCATTTCTTGTCCACACGAGTATTGTTGGTGGTTTAGGCACCTGGCATCTCATTCTTTACAGCACCAAGTGCTTTATCACCTTTGTTGATGTGTCAAATTGACTCTACCTAAATCTTCATTGAAGAACTCACAGACGCACTGGGTTTATAGTGCGCAAAATATCACATTAATCACATGCAACAAGAGCAAGTTTCAGAGGGCCAGCCATTCCAAGACGTGTCATATATTTCAGGGAACATATTTTCATTATATAATATATATATATATATATATATACTACTGTGTCCAAGAAGTAAGACCAATTTTCAATTTAAATTTCCCGTGCATTTACTATTTCGATTTTTTTTTCTTCTTCCTTTTTTTAGGTTATTGGCACTGTCCTTGACATCTGTGTGAAATTTGACGTTAAAATATTCATTAGTGTTTGAGTTACGCTTGGTTTTGTGAGACGCTAAAAATGATTCCGGCGATTTTTGAAATGTCTGAATGAATTGAGCAAGAACTTGCGTTAAATTTTGTTTGCGAAAACGTATAGAATATTGCAGAAGGCATTCGGTGAGCATTCCTATATCGGAAAGAGATGTTTAGAAGTGGTAAAAACAGTTCAAAGAAGGCAGAGAACGCATTGAAGACGTAGAACCCTCTAGTCGACCTCAACCACAACCGACGAAGCTCACGTCCAAAAAATTAAAGATTTGGGGATTGCAAACTGTCGATTTACAATTCGAGACCTTGCTGATGATGTTGAAATTTCAAAAGGATTGGTCAATTCCATTTTTGGCCTCAAACGCGTCAAAACTCTATTGGTACCGAAAACACTGAATGCGCCAGCTCACACTGCATTGATTCTTCATGACTTTTTCGCCAAAAATGAAATCCATATCGTTCCACAACCACCTTATTCCTCTAATTTAGCCTCGTGCTACTTCTGGCTATTTCCTAAACTCAAAAGACCACTCCGTTTTCAGTCGTTTGAAAAATCGACATTCCAAAAATCGTCGGAATCGGTTTTAACATCTCACAAAATCAAGCTTAACTCAAGCACTAATGAATATTTTGATGTAAAATTTCACACAGATGTCTAGGACGGTGCCAACAACCTAAAAAGAAAAAGAAAAAAAAATTGAAATAAAATATGCCTGGGAAATTTAAATTTAAATTGGTCTTACTTTTTGGGTGTATATATATATATATATATATATATATATGCCTCAGAGAGAGAGGGGGTTTGTTTTGCTCTCGACGATCCTTTTGTGCACACTTTAGGCTAATTAGACCGGGACATACAGCTTAACGTAGATTTCGAACCCCTAACAAACATCCATGTCACCGCCAGGATTCGAATCTGAAGCCTGTGGTACCAAAAAGCCAAAGCGCTAACCAATTATCCATCAGGCCGCGCGAGAGATAGGCAAAAACTATATAAAAACAAACACAAAGCAGATTAAAATTAAAAAGAACGAATGAGACCATTAACAAACTCATGAAACCACAACGGAAATTTTGGCATAACAAAAATCTTAATAGCTTTCTGTGTACATAAATTTACGTGTGGTTCGTAGTCCCTCAAAACAGGGGGAAAAGTATAGAGTGAACTTATTTAAAATACCTATAGCCAGAGGTGAACTGAGTTGACAAAACTAAATATCCTCAAGTCATTAAGCATACACAATCATCAAAAGGTGAATGGTGAGATTATATATATACATATAAAGGACACTACGATTAGTTTCAAATAGAAAGAGAAAGATAAGTATGGAATTTGAAGCATGATTAGTTTGCATAATAAAAGCCAAAAATAATATTTACTAAGTATATATATTAACATTCACCAAGTATATATACATTGTAGAACACTAGCCATCAGAGACCTGATCTCTTGACCACTCAGGCTCTCTATTTGCTGGCTTTTCCTCTCTGATAATTTAGTGTTCGGTGTATACTCACCTTTAGGATTCAAAATGAAACGGTTCTATTTCATTGCTGGAGTGTTCTATTTTTAAAAGAAGCAGATTGGGGGAAGGTTATAGCAGAGAATTTTTCCAGTTTTGTCCAATGTGGATAGTTTTCTCTGAAAGGCATTATTTTCTTTCGCTTCACCATTCTTGACAGATTATATTGACAAATCAAAGTATGTCATTGTAAACCTGTCATAAATCTGTCATATATCATCACCATCATAAAATTGCCATATACTTGGCAGATTGAGGGTTAAAGCAATGCAATAGAAAGAAATTTTCGTTATTTTCAACACAGAACTGTAAACAGAAGTAAAAATGCTGCATACAAAATACCAAATGCTAAAATAAAACTAAAAGAAACCCTCTATCCATTGGCTTTAGAGGGAAAAAGTAAACAAATATCTCAGATCTCATAAAAATCGCATTCTCAACAACGAACTCTTAAATTGCTCCATACGTAAACAACGAGTATCTCTCATATTTTTTTCTACCCAAACTGGACAGAAATCTATGCGAAAGAAAACAACACGTGTTTCTATCGCTGCTATTGCCAACAATTTTCGAGAAAAAATACAAGAACGCAAATGAAGAGACCGAAATGTGTTCTTAGACTCAGGTGGCATCGAGAACCCATTCATCGCGAGACAGATTTTCCCAGAGGAAGTGAGTTCCAGATTATGTACAGAGGAACGGAGTTTATTTTGAAAATCAAGCTCGGCTTCTTCAAACTGCTTTTTCCAGTATTTCTGTTGAGGCAATGCGGTTTTTTTAAGGCTGTCTTATTCGTAAAGAAAGGATCGTTGAGAAATATGTTGGAGAATTTATTTGGACGAACTTTCAGTTGTATTTTCAACACGATTTGTATTTTTGCTTTTGGCAATACGTACCTTTAAAGGTGCAAATAAATTTAGATATATATATATATATATAATTTTCTTTAAAAAAATTATAAATATTATGCAGAACAATGAATAGTTGTGTCAAAAAAGTTTATTAGATTATATAAGGAAATATTTTGCTGAATGTCCTAAAAAGAAATGTGAGCAGTTTAAACAAGAATAAAAGTTTTTAATTTTACAAACTGCTATGATGATTAAAATAATTACACGTTTAAGCGTTTTTCACTTCAAATGTAATAATTTCATTGCTCATCATCCTCATCTTTCTCAGTGGCGCAACAGCCCCATGGTGTGCCGAGGCCGTCTACCTACTGGCAGATTTCGAGACAGGAGATGTTTCCTTTTTTAAGGGGTAGGGTTGTTAGCCCTACGCTCGATGTATTACAGTCATATTAAACCGGAACCTCCGGCTTAGAGTGGATACAGTAGAATCTACATTATAAACATCTATACCACTACAAACAATCATAGCACCGTCGGGACTCGAATCTGAAACGTTCAGAGAGTGCTTCAGATTATGTACAGAGGAATGGAACGGAATGTATTTTGAAAAATCAAGCTTGCCTTCTTCAAACTGCTTTCTGTAGTATTTCTGTTGAAGCAATGTTGTTTTTTAAGGCTGTCTTATTCGTAAAGAAAGGATTGTTGAGAAATGTGTTGAAGAATTTATTTGGAAGAATTTTCGGTTGTATTTTTGCTTTCGGCAATTCGTACCTTTACGATGTAAATAAATTTCTATATATGTAATTTTCTTTAAAAATATATATAAAATTTTATCCTTTAAAATAAATAGTTTAGATTTTAGCCATAAAAATAAAAAGATTAAATAAAGAATAATTTTGCTCAATGTCCTAAAAAAAATAATAATAATAAAAATCTGAACAATTGAATTTAAACAAGAATAAAAGTTGTTTCTTTTTAATTTTACAAACTGCTACCATGATTAAAATAATTACAGGTTAAAAACCTTTCTCTTCAAATGTAATAATGTCATTGCTTTAGATATCCCAGGCTTCAGGTTTGAACCTCGGCAGGGGGCATGGTTGTTTGTTAGAGGTTCGGAATCCACTTTAAACTGTAGGTCCCGGTCTGATTACTCCTCGTGTACACAAGATGACCGTAGAGCTACAAACCAAAGCAAACCAATAATTGCTTTAGACCTTATCATCACCATCCTCAGTGGTGCAACAGCCCAATTGTGGGCCAAGGCCGTCTGCCTACTGGCAGATTTCGAGACAGGAGATATTTTCTTTTACATGGTAGAGTTGTCAGCCCTACGCCCCACAATCATATTAGACTGGTTCTGATAGCCGAGTAGCTAGCGCTCTGACACCACTCAGGTTTCGTGTTCGAGTCCTGGTGCCCATAGATGTTCATATATGGTAGTGTAGTTTGGAATCCACTTTAAACCTTAAGTCCCGGTCTCATATGATCATAGAGCGTCACAGAGCCAATCAGACTTCTTCTCACTCACATCATTCCCAAACTGTATAGGGGCAACTCACCTCTAGGCACAGTGATGTGGTGTGGTGTGGTGTAGTAGTAATAGTAGTAGTCGTCGCATTAGACCGGGACCTACGATTTATTTGTGGATTCGAACCATTACAAACATTCATTGCACCGTCGGGTGCAATGAATGTTCGAATACTCGAACAATACTCGTACAGTTCGAATACTCGAACAATACTAGAACCCGAAGCCTGTGACATCGAGCTCTAGAAGGCTAGTCAGTCGCCCATCAGGCCCCTGTTATAAACCTACAATGATGAAATGCTTGTCTGATATTTTGCAAATTTTCGTGCAATAGCTGAAACTTTCTATGTGTGTATTATTTTTAGAATTTTTCAATAAATTTTTAGAGAAATTATGAAATTTAAATTTCTGTAAAAGAAATGGAATATATATTTAATTGAAGAGTTAATGAATCTTTTTAGCATGTAAATGTCTTAGAATTTTTAAATAACTCGCTTCAGCAAATGACATGTTTAAAGTTGTTGAGCCAACTAACAAGTAAAATTGTAAAATAATAATTTAGTCTAGACTAAAACTAAAAAACTAAAACAATTCCTGTTTCTTTTTTGGCTGTCTGAGTACTTTATGAACTTGAATATTTCATAAGTTTCAGTATTTCACTGATCTTTCAAATTCAGTTTGAAGTTTTCAGCGCACAACAATTGTTTAAGCATATCTTTTGTATAAATGTAGTGTACAAGTTGGGCAACCAGATTTTAATTGAGTGTGGTTGGATAACTCACAGCTTTATTAACCACACACACATACAATTAAAAATACCTTATTTAACACATTTAATGACATATAATAGTAGATTAGGGTAGGATTCCTCTTCTAAGCTGAAAAACGGTACTCAGCTACAGCGAGAAATATACTTCTTCTCGGGTGCAAGTCTGTAGGCCAACTAATACGCAGGGTTGCATTAAATCTATTTCCTCTCGGGATGAGAGACTATAACCTAAACGTTTCTCAGCGGGAGCGCAGGTTGCACTCTACTGCCTCAAGTGTGAGATTCTTGAGGCTACTGACCGACCATTTCTCCTGAACGCCACAGAGTGTAGTGGGTAGGAAGAATCATCTTTTACAAATATTCTTTCATTCTTCAATGGTGCTGATCATTTAGACGTCTACAATGAACGCATAGCGACATATTAAACAAATAGTAAAGGTATACCTTTACTATGTGCTATTATATTCAATTTGTCACTGGTGTTAAAAATTAAGAGAATTTGCACGTTTTGTAAATTTTTTATCAAGTATACTAAATACCTTACATTTTGTACACTTGATAAAAATCAAGAAAACATACAAATTCTCTTATTTTTTAATTAATGATTAACATTAATCTCTGGTGTCTAATACTTTAATGTAAATGGTACTTGCGAAGAACAGACTTTAGAGTGCTCTTGGGGATTTCCTCTTTACTTTCGCTCATATATGAAGGCGAAAATCTTGGAGTTTGCTTGGAACATTTGGCGAAATTCAAAAGCAAACAATTAAAATAAGTGACCACCAACATTAGAATGAAGGAATGTGATTGATAATCATGGGCAAACGACAAGTAATGGAGTTCAAGTGCATATTGCTGATGAAATGAGAAGTAAGCTACTTGTCCAACTAATTGAAACAGTTTTGAGATACTGAATTCGCAGAGAAAAGCCCTAAGCAAAGGTCATCCAAGAATCATGATGTCCAATGAACATCGTCTTTTGACTATTAGAGCGAGGCGTAATAAGAATCAGCTCTTTTGTAACCTTCGTGCTGCCACAGGAACTCGAAAGTTACTTTTCCAAAAAAAGACTATACGAGAAATCTGCTTGCCAAAAGATTTGCTTTTTGCGTCCCATTCATTTCTGCGTTCAGGTAGTTCGTTTAGCATTCTAAAAATTATATGCACTTTCTGCTAGACATCAACGAGGTGTCATTCTATTTCCTAATGAGTTCCAGTTCAGCTAAAAACTGATTCTCGATGTACATTCTTCAAGAAGAACCACGGACTATGGAAACAGAGTTTAGGTCTTCCATTCTTTTCTGGGATTCTATGATTGCTGCGAAATATAAGAATTAGATCTTGGAACCTCTTATGTTCACCTTTTCAGGGATGCGGTTTGCTTTGATTTCATTTTGAAGAATAACACTCATGTGGTGATTGAATTTATGAAAAGTTAAGATATTCCCAGATAAATTGGCCTCCAGTCCTAAGCCCTGTAGATCATATTTGAGGCACTCTTGGAAGGACAATTGCAACTCTGTCTGGTTTCTAGCCAGGAATTCATATTATGAGAACTATATAACAGCAAGTAGGTTTTAGGCACCGTCCTCCCTATACTGCCGTAGTAGCCTCTTTCTCAGATGTTGGATGACAAATAGCGAGTCCCTGGTTCTTTGCAAGTTAACGCTAATTTAATTTCTATGTTCAGTATAGTAAGTTCGGTTTTAGACCTTTCGGTACTAAGGTACTATGATCATAACTGCTGTGTGGTTGTTTTAATCGCCAAGTTGGCGAATAATATAAATATCGCAAAGTTGGCGACATATTTGGTGATACATTTGACAATATAATTGGAGTCACTGAAAAAAACTTCCTAAATTGTCAGTGTCAATACATTTTCAATAATTTGAGAAAGTTCTTCAACGTTTTTAAATGCAAATACTCTCATTAGTTGTTTATGATTAAGTATCATGAACTTGCCGAATATTTTCATTGCATGTATGTATGCATTCGATTACGCATTTTGTATGCTTATTTATTTGTTGAACTGAAATATTTTAATAAAATTCTATTCTTAGAAAAAGCTGTGATTCCTTTTTATTCTAATACAATACATTAAGAAACAACGAATCATAAAACTCAATAACACTTTTTAGTTATGCAACAAACATTACATCACAAACTATACTTATTATTTATTATACACTTTTTTTGCCTTTTCCGAAAACTATTTGCTAAGAATATCTTTAAAAAATACTGATAACAAATAAATACATGCAAGTTATTCTCCAAAAAAAATTGATAAAAACCGATTATGACGAACCAAAAAATAAGTCGGTCTCAACTGAAAACATCAAGCCATATTTATTTCCTCGGTGTCTGGTACGACACGAGTCTTAAATTTGATAAAAACACGGATCTGGCAGGAAAAAAAAAAAAAAAAAAAAAGACAGGTTCACTTTTTTTTAACGTGAGCTGCTGTATCTTGGAATGAGAATAGATTGTTCCAGTTGTTGTGTCACCATTTAAGATTTCTTTCCTTGGTACCACAGGCTTCCAGTTCGAATCTTGGCGGTGATATGGATGTTTGTTAGTGGTTTGGTATCCCACATTGAACTGTAGGTCTCTATCTAATTAGCATAAAGTGTGCTACAAAATGAACGTAGAGCTACAAACCAAATCAATATAGTAAGATATTAGACCTTCCAACATTAAGAACGCATATTATAATTTGCTGTGTGGTTATTTTAATGCTAAATATCGCCAAGTTGGCGATACACTAGGTGATACATTTGGAATTATAATTGGAGACACTGAAAAAACTTCTTAAATTGCCAGTATCAATCAATGCTCAATAATTTGAGAAAAGTTATCCAAAGTTTTTAATGTAAATATTCTCATTAGTCTTTCATGATTGAGTACCTTGAACTTGCCGAATATTTTTCTCTGCATGTATGTATACATTCGATCTGTGTATTTTTATACTTATTTATTTTCAAATTGAAATATTTTAATAAAATTCTTGATTCCCTTTTATTCTAAAACCGTACATTGAGAAAGAGTGAATCCACTTCGTAAAACTCAAAAACATTTTTTAATTATGCAACAGACATTACTATATATCACAAATTAAAACCAAGTTATGTACTTTTTGGCATTCTACGAAAATTATTTGCAAAAAAGAATATCTTAAAAAATACTGATAACAAATAAATACATGAAAGTTATAACAAATAAATACATAAAAAAAAATAATAATAATAAAAAAAAAAAAATAAAAAAAAAAAAAAATAAAAAAAAAAAGATGAAAACCGATTATGACGAGCCAAAAATAATTCTGCCACAACTGAAAAAAAACATCAAGCCATATTTATTTCCATCGGTATCTGGTACCACACGAGTCTTAAATTTGATAAAAACACGGATCTGGCAGGAAAAAAAAAAAAGTAAAAATCAAATCTACTGTAGTCTTTACACTCGGCACGTCTCAAGCTCTGCTGGAGACAGGTTTTCTTTTCTTCACTTTTTTTTTCAAGCGCGTTTAACGCGAGCTGCTGTATCTCGGAATGAGAATAGATTGCTCAGTTGTTGTGTCACCATTTAAGATTTCTTTTTTTAGGCGCATCGGGGACCGAAGAGACAAATGGCGAGCAATCATCGCCTGTGACACACGTTGGAGGAGTAGAAAATGGATGTTCCTCGCGGTGACCTCTAGGGTTACCGGTGCCCCATCTAGGCCAAGTGCGCCAACAATCTTCTTAACTTAGTAAAGCTGAACTATCTGCACTTTTCTTTTCCCTCTGTCTCATTATCTATGATTTATTTTGTTTCAATGCATCACATACTCATGTTCCTATAAGAATAAATAGTTAAATTATATGCTCCTTTAAAACAATGTTACTTTTAATAACGGAATTATAGAAAACTCTTTTTCAAAGAAGAAAGTATTATGTAATGTGAGAGGAATTTGTTTACATATATACTTTAAATTTATTTAAATTATCTTTAGAAGGTTAATATGCGTTCTAGATGGCGGTAAGTGGATGCTATACATACCATACCATGTCTGGACATGTTAAACATATCGTGTTTGGACATGTTAAACATACCGTGTTTGGTCATGTTAAACATATCGTGTTTGAACATGTTAAACATACCGTATTTGAGCATGTTAAACATACCATATCATCACTGAAGGGGAAAAATACCCAATTTCTTTGAAAAATGATGAAGAACTATTGTGCCAACAATCTTAACTTAGTAAAGCAACTATCTGGACTTTTTTCCCCCTCTGTCTCATTATCTATGATTTATTTTACTTCATCCCATACTCAAGTTCCTATAAGACTAAATATTTAAATTATATGCTCTTTTAAAATAATGGATATAATGGAAATGTTACATTTAATAACAAAATTATAGAAAACGCTTTTCTAAGAAGAAAGTATTATGTAATGTGAGGAGGAATTTGTTTACATATGTATTTTAAATTTATTTAAATTATCTTTAGAAGGTTAATATGTGTTCTAGATGATGGTAAGTGGATGTTATACATACTATACCCTGTCTAGACATGTTAAATATACCATACCATGTCTGGACATGTTAACCATACCATACCATGTCTGGAGGAGGGAAACTGCACAAGTTCTTTGAAAAATGATGAAGAACTATTGCGCCAACAATCTTAACTTAGTAAAGCAACTATCTGCACTAACTTTTTTTCTCTTTCTCATTATCTATGATTTATTTTATTTCTATGCATCACATACTTATGCTCCTATAAAACTAAATATATAAATTATGTGCTCTTTTAAAACAAGGGATATAATGGAAAATTTTATGTTTAAATAAATGTAATGTATTTATGTTTAAATAAATGTTTAAATATTTTATTTATAGAAAACTCTTTTCAAAGAAGAAAGTATTATGTAATGTGAATTTGTTTATATATGTACTTTAAATTTATTTAAATTATTTTTAGAAGATTAATATGCGTTCTAGATGGCGGTAAGTGGATGTTATACATAACATACCATGTCTCGCCATGTTTTCTATACCATACCATGTCTGGAGGAGGGGGAAAATACCCAAGTTCTTTGACAAATGATGACGAACAATTGCGCTAACAATCTTAGCTTATTAAAGCAACTATCTGCACTTTTTCCCTCTGTTTCATTATCTGTGATTTATTTTATTTCAGTGCACCATATACACATGTTCCTATAAGACTAAATATTTAATTTTGCTCTTTTAAGACAATGGATATAATGGAAAATGTTACACTTAATAAGAATATTATAGAAAACTCTTTTCAATGAAAAAGTATTATCTAATAAGAGAGAATTTTGTTTATATATATATTTTTAAATTTATTTAATTTATCTTTAGAAGATTAGTACATGTCGTGAATAGCGGTAGTGTATATTATACATATCACACTATGTCTGTACAAAAGTTAAACATATCATATCATGTCTGGACATGTTAAACATACCATACCATGTCTGGAGGAGGAAAAATAACAGGTTCTTTGAAAAATGATGAAGAACTATGGGGCAACAAACTTAACTTAGTAAAGCAACTATCTGAACTGTTTTCCCTTTGTCTCATTATCTATGATTTATTTTATTTCAATGCATCATACTCATGCTCAATAAAACTAAATATTTAAAATTATGTGCAGTGGATGTAATGGAAAAAGTTACGTTTAATAACAAAATTATAGAAACTCTTTCAAAGAAGAAAGTATTATGTAATGTGAGAGGAATTTGTTTACATATATATTTTAAATTTATTTAAATTATCTTTAGAAGGTTAATATGCGTTCTAGATGGCGGTAAGTGGATGCTATACATACCATACTATGTCTGGACATATTAAACATACCATACCATGTCTGGACATGTTAAACATACCATATCATATCTGGAAAATACCCAAGATTCTTTGAAAATGATGAAGAACTTTTGCGCCAAAATGTAACAGTAAAAGGCGGCTATCTGCCCCATTTTTTTCTCTGTCTCATTATCTATGATTTATTCTCATCTCATTATTTTTATGATTCAATGCATCACATACTCATGTTCTACTGAGACTAAATGTAGATTGCAAAAAATAACTAAGGCAAGGGATATAATGGAAATGTACATTTAATAGCAAAATTATAGAAACTCTTTTCAAAAGAGAAGTATAATGTAATGTGAGAGGGAATTTGTTTATATATATATTTTCCTTTAAATTATCTTTAGGAAGGTCAGCATACATTCTGGATGGCCGTAAATATTCTTACATACCATGCCCTGTCTGGACATATTAAATGCCATGCAAAGCATTTAAGGCTGTTATCCATTACCATGCTATGTGTCTGGACGTAATGGGCAATACTATGTCTGGAAGGGGAGAAATTACCCAAGCTCTCAAAATGCTCAAAGAACTATTTTGAGATCTTAAGCTAATGTTCCAATACAAGCAGCTAATGCACGT